>VWYK01095347.1:50093-74995 GCA_013399775.1 Semnornis frantzii
TGATCCTTGAGGTCCCTTCCAACCTTCCCATTCTGTGATTTGTCAAACAGCCAGCCCAAAGCAGCTGTGAACCAGGTGGGGAAGGCATGGGGAAGATGCTCACATCTGCCAGAAGCAATCAGGCTTTACAGTCATGCCCCAAGCACCTGGGCATGAGCTATGGTGAAAGGTCCCCTCCTTTGAACACAGGCCTTTGGCCTTCCTCCACCTCCCCAGCTGAGGCTGCAGGAGGAGGCTGTTTGGGAGCTCTAGCTCTTCACCAGCTCTGTGAACAGTCTTCCTCATTGCATCCCTTCTGCACCCCAGCTGCACACTCCCTCTGCATCATCCTCCCCACAGACTGAGGATTGTAAATGGAGCAGCACAACTGTGCTTAGAATTAATGATTGTCATTGAACAAGGCTCTTGCTCAGGCCTTGCTTCAGGCCCAAAGGAAAGGAGAGCTCCTTACCAAGTCAGGCTGTCAGGGGATGCTGAGGTGCAGGAAGGCAGTGAGGCTTGCAGTCTCCTTGACCAGGGCTCCATGCCTGCTGGAGCTGAGGACACATAACCAGTACCCAGCACAGAGCAGCACTGTTAGCTGTGGCACATGAGTGTATTTGCCCTGCAGAATATTCACCTTCTCCAGAAGCACATCCAGGACAACTTCTCCTCCCAGATAACACACCACACAGCCTCTTCCTGGGTAGGACTTAGCCTGTAAAGCACCACCCCAGAAGACACTCCAGAAAGCCTGCTAAGATGTTGCAGTGTGTTTTGGTCCCCCACTAACAGCATGTTCTGTTCTGTTCTCTTGCAGGTCCTTAAATACATAAACTTCTGCAAAACCATGGCACTGCTGTACTGCACCTTATCTCGCTGTGCCAAAGGCATCTTTGGATTTTCCATCATCTTCTTCCTCATTTTCTTTGCCTATGCCCAGTTAGGCTACGTGGTCTTTGGGTCACAGGTTGAAGAGTTTTCCACTTTCCAGAACTGCATGTAGGTTGCTTTCTGAACTCCTTGGTACAAGCTCCCCAGCTGGTGCAGGTGCAGAGCAGTTTCTGCTAAGCAGAAAAAGAGCACAGGTCTCCCTTATTTCATCAAGTAAAACCAGTGTCATTGGCCCTGCAGTCTGCTTCCCAAGGCCTTGTGGTCCATGAGGGACCAGACGTGCATGTAGCAGGTCAGGGGAGCACACAGAGGGGAAGCTGAGGAGCAGCTCACCCAGTGGAGTCCCCACAGCTCTGCCTTGTGTGGTGAGGCAGAGCTGCCTCAGGCTGCTTTCTTTCACCTGTTTGTGATGGGTATCTGCTGCAGCCCCCAGCACAAAAACCACAGCAGATCTGCCTGAGAGCCCCACGTGGCTCAGGGCACGAGCTCAGCATGGTGGCAAACAGGAGTTACTCCACTCTTGGGAAGTCATCCCACATCCCACTTGCTGGCTTTCTTACTTCCTTCCCCAGAAGTTTGTTTTTTTTCAGCACTCACTGAATTCCAGGTGCCAGCTGAAAATGTTTCTGATGGTCCTTGCACCTTGCAGCAGCCCTGAGGTGCCAGCTGCAGTGTGCTTTGTGTTCTGGCCACAGCTGCTGCTTGCAGCTTCAGAGAGATCTGCAGTGGACCAGGTTGTTTGAAAGCAGCTTTTCATGTCAAATCAAGGCACTTCTGAAGCAGAAAAAGTAGCTCCTTTTGCATCTGTTTGGATGTGAGCTGGTTCTAAGATGCTGCAATAAGTATTTACCTTAGCTAGGGATAAAATCCCCTGCAGGGAGTCACAGGGACCTGTGCTGTGACCTTCTGCTCCAACGGGAGACAAGGGACTTGAAGCTGCAAGAGGAAGGAAAGAATTGTTTGTTTTTAAAGCAGGAGATGTACCCAATCCTGCAAACCTTTTACAAGTCCCTTTGTACTTTCACATTGTGAAAGTTCAACTCCCTACTCACCATTGTTGTGTCACCATGGCTGGCATTTGATTTCAGTCACTAAGGTAGGGGTGAATCGGTCTCAGCTGAATCTCTTGCTCCTGTTTTTCAAGTGTTGCTTACAGCCCTTCCCTGCAGGAGCAGCCAGCCAACCTCATCCTGTTGTCTTTCACTCCTAGCTTCACACAGTTTCGTATGGTGCTGGGAGATTTCAAGTTTGAAACCATAGAAGCAGCAGACAGAATCCTTGGACCTTTTTACTTCATCACATTTGTGTTTTTTGTGTTCTTCATAGCACTGGTAGGTGTCACTCTAAAGCTGCCTTTTGCATAAGGAGTCATACAATGGCAAGGTTGGAAGGGACCTCAAAGCTCAGCCAGTTCCAACCCCCTGCCATAGGCAGGGACACCTCCCACTAGCACAGCTCACCCAAGGCCCCCTCCAACCTGGCCTTGAACCCCTCCAGGGAGGGAGCAGCCACAACCTCCCTGGGCAACCTGTGCCAGTGTCTCACCACCCTCACTGCAAACAACTTCCTCCTAACATCCACTTTTAGTCTCCCCTCTGCCACTTCAAACCCATTGCCCCTTGTCCTGTCATGCCCAGACCTTGTCAATAGTCCCTCCCCAGCCTTCCTGCAGCCCCCTTCAGATCCTGCAAGGCCACTCCAAGGTCTCCTGGAAGCCTTCTCTTCTCCAGGCTGCAGAGCCCCAACTCTCTCAGCCTGTCCTCACAGCAGAGCTGCTGCAGCTCTCTGAGCATCTTGGTGGCCTCCTCTGGACCCACTCCAACAGTTCCATGTCCTTCCTGTGCTGGGGGCTCCAGAACTGTACACAGGACTAAAGAACTGTTCTTTAGTGTTCTCGAAACAGCTTTCACCCCAAGATGACTCTGGGCTTGCCCTGGCTGCCCCTCAGTACACCTGGGGAGAGAGCAAATTCTTTTGCAGAAGTTCCTAGCAGGCAAAACATTTCCTTGCTCTGCCTTCCTGCAGCCAGCCACAAAAGGGCTTTGGCACCACCTTGCACCTTTCACTCTGCTGCAGCAGCCATGTCTCAAGGTTTTAAGGCCTGAAAACTTAATGAGCTGCTCTTGAAAGCTGCATCATGCCAGCCCTGTCAGTTGGGAAGGCTGAAGAGACTTTGGTGGGGCTGTGTAGGTGTGGGCTTGCTTTATCAGATTGATGTTCTCCTCTAGTGAAAGACCATCTGAAAAAATCTACAAGACAGGAAATCTGGTGCTACTGAGGAACTGGGGCCTCTTAGCCAGCTGGGAAATAAGTGGTTTGTCTCCCAAAAATACTCCTTCAGGTTATCACAATGAGGAGCAGGTCTGCACTAAGCAGAGCTCTTAGGTCCCCTGGTTCCCTGCCCTAGCATAGAGCAGCCCCCAGAACAACAGCCCCAGCATAACACAAATGTAATTTCCAGAGTGAATATCTAACTGCATCCCTCCTGTGCAGAGCATGTTCCTGGCTATCATAAACAGTGCCTACTCAGCAGTCAAAGCAGAGTTTGACATGATCCCCAGTCAAAAATTTCAGATGAAAGACTTCTTTAGACCGGTAAGTAAACATTTCTGTGACTCCCTCCTTGAGTTCAAGGTAAGAGGAGGAGTTCTAAGCTACACCACTAGCAAGCAGCCTAAACCAGCTGGGCTCTAACCATTTAGGAACACCCAGTATGTGACCTTTGACAGATAGACACCCTCCCATCAAACCCACAGAGGCTCCTGATGGGGAGTTAGGGTGCAAGGAGCCTACCTTCACTGTCTTGAAGGAAGCATTGCAGACCAGCCTGGTTTGTGAGCTGTCCCATCACTAGCTTGCTTCAGTGGTTAGTGGTGCTGCTTTTCCCAGCTGAGAAGCTAAAGGTCTTCTCTGTATGGGAGAGAAGATCTCCCCATCTTTCTGTATGGGGAGAAAAGCACCTTTAAAACTCCACAAAGTTCAGATCCTTCCTAAGTGCCAGCAGCAAGTAAGAAAGGAGTACAAATCTTTCCCTGACTTTCCAGTTCAACTTGAAATCACAGCCTCCTCCTCTGCTGCCAGATGCACACACTGAAGCCAAAGGAGGTTCCACAGAGTCAGGACAAGTCAGTGCCTTTGCCTAGAAACCTGACTCTGGCTGGGGATTGCAGCATCACCAGCGAGACAAGACTGAGATAGGTGTGGGCTGAGACCTGTGCAGTGTCTCTCCAAGTCAGCCTACAGTGTGCTGCAGAGGAGGCCTCCACCTACCCAGAGTTGTCCTGTAGCTTCTGAGGAGTGGCAGAGACAGAAGTCACATTCCTTCTGCAAAGCCTGGGGTTTACTGAGGAAGAGAGAGTCATAGGATCACAGAATGGTAAGGTTGGAAGGGACCTCAAGGATCATCCAGTTCCAACCCCCTGCCATAGGCAGGGACACCTCCCACTAGCACAGCTCACTCAAGGCCTCCTCCAACCTGGCCTTGAACACCTCCAGGGAGGGAGCAGCCACAACCTCCCTGGGCAACCTGTGCCAGTGTCTCACCACCCTCACTGCAAACAACTTCCTCCTAACATCCACTTTCAATCTCCCCTCTGCCACTTCAAACCCATTCCCCTTGTCCTGCCATTCCCAGCCCTTGTCAATAGTCCCTCCCCAGCCTTCCTGCAGCCCCCTTCAGATCCTGGAAGGCTACTCTAAGGTCTCCTGGAAGCCTTCTCTTCTCCAGGCTGCAGAGCCCCAACTCTCTCAGCCTGTCCTCATAGCAGAGCTGCTGCAGCCCTCTCAGCATCTTCATGGCACACAGCTAGCCTGGGCAGCAAAAGCACAGCTTAGATCCCCTGACTCAAGCTCATTCCCCTACTTACCCAGGGCTACAGGCAGATTATACTGAACAGGCCTGAAAACAGAAACTCTTACTGCATTTGGATGCCTGTTACCTTCAGTGATTTAATGATGAATCTGAGCTAGAGCAGGGCAAGCTCTCTGAGCATAGCTAAGGGAACAAAGAAGCCTGCAGAGGTTTGTGTTTGATGGCCAAGGTGCTGTGCTGATGGTTTGTGCCTTGTGCAAAAGGGTCTGGTTAAACACAGCCCATCTAACGTGCCTGGCCTCCCTTGTCTGCAATAGGCCCTTGTCAAGCTCAAGCTGAAGAAGCCAGAGATGGGTGCAAATGCAGCAGATGAGAGCTTGGAAAGGTAGGAGCTCAGCATTTGCTGTCCCCCCCTGCGCCGAGCAGAGAGCGATTCTCACAGGACTTCTGCCTCTTCTCCTTTGTGTGAAGGACAAGGAAGGAATTCTCAGCCTCTGATGGAGACAGTGATACTGAAGAGGTAACCTTGATTCTTAAGAACTGCTGATTGCATTTCAGAAGTTTAGAGTCACAGCTGTCCCCACTCTTGCTAAAGCTGTTTCTCCCCAGAATATTCTGTCATAGGAACAGCAAAGCCCAAAGCTTCCCATGGGAGCTTGCTTTGCAGCAGGATGACAGCAGTGTCTTAGCAGTGCTGTGCAGTTGTCAGCTGGGTACTTGCCCACATGTTAAGCAGAAACAGATGTATGGAAAAACAAACAAGTTTACAGCAGTGTGTTGGGTCAGAGACTGCATCTACAGCAAGAAAAAAGATCACTGTAGCTGCCATCTGCTTTCCAAGCACATTTCCATCAGTCATTGGTAGCTCCCTAGCAGGGCTAAGCCTCTGTTAGTGCTTCTAAAACACAGGACTAAAAAAATCTCCCTTCTACCATGGAAGAGGAAGATCCTCTTGGCAGGCTGGAAACACCACTTGTGCAGGCTCCAAAATGAAATGTAAATTCCTATAGCCTGTCTTTATGGAGGGGCCAGAAGGGGAAAAAAAATCATCTACATTCAGATGGAGAACAGTTTTCTCCCCAAAGCTGCACAATCTTTTCCTGCCTGCCCCCTTCCTGCACAAGCAACAGTTACAGGTGTCTTAGAGAACCATGCTGCCTTTGACATTGGTTTATTTTGATCCCTCTGGTGTTGAACAGAAGCAATCAAAACTGCAGGAAACTGAAGACAGACTTCATTGGTTGTATCCACCTGCTGGGGACATAGACACTGCTGCAGCTCGCATCTCCAACACAGAATTCCTGCTGTAAGTGTCTGCTCCTGCAGCCTCGTTCCCTTTCCAGGGCAACTGCAGCCATAACTGGAACCCTGAGAGACAATCTGAAAATCACAGAATGTTAGGGGTGGAAGGGACCTCCAGAGATCATCCAGTCCAACCCCCCTGCCAAACAGGGTCACCTAGTGAAGGTCTGACAGAAACACATCTATGCTGGCTTTGAAAGCCTCTGGAGAAGGAGACTCCACAACCTCCCTGGGCAGCTTGTTCCAGTGCTCTGTCACTCTCACAGTAAAGAAGTTTCTCCTCACGTTGAGGTAGAACCTCCTGTGTTCTAGCTTAAATCCATTAGTCCTTGTCCTATTACCAGGTGCCACTGAAATGAGCCTGGCCCCTTCCTCTTGATACCCAGCCCTCAGATATTTATAGACATTAGCCAGATCCCCTCTCAGTGGTCTTAAGATAGTTAAGTGCTCTGACGTGAGTCGATAAAAGCTGCCTTCAGGGAGGGAAGGAGGAAACAAAATTGTTTGGTACAGCAGCTTGTAACATCATCCAAGAGGATTTAAGATACTATCACTCTTCCAGAGCATGGAGCTATGAAACCTTGTGCTCATGAAGGGTTATTTCAGGACTTAGACCCTCCTCAGCTCACACAAGGGAGCAGAGGAAGGCTGCGACTGCAAGTTTTAAGGGCAGCAACCATCTTTCAGCACATGTGGCTGTGTTTGTGTGTTGTAGGCTCCTCAGGAACATAGCTGAGCTGCAGACAGATTTCATCAGAATGAAAAGGAAACTCAGGAGAGCCCTGAGACCCACGCAGCTGCAGGAGCACAGGAAGTAGCTGTGGCAGCTGACACCTCCCACTGTAAATAAATCCAGTCCCCACTCCCCACCACCTCCCTTTTTTTCTATTTCTGGCTAGGAGAAACAGGACTGTTAATAAAGTTAGACACCACTACTGCTTCTGGCTCTTCTCTCTGCAAGTCTCAGCTGCTTTAACTGCAAGAACTGACCAACCTCTGCTAGAGGTTTTGCATCTCTACAAACACCTGAACTCTGCTTTGTTTTGGGGCTGCAGTGAGACACGGATGGGTAACCAAGAGAGCAGATGACAAACAATGTTACCCTGCACCTGCTCCCTGCCCTTTCTCCACCCCTGGCCCAGTGCAGCCCTCGCCTTGCCACCTAGAGTCCAGCAGGGTCACTGGCCCTCACTTCCCCAGACCATTTTTCTTGCTGCCAAGTTTAATGCTTACTTCTCATCAGCTGTTTGAGGACCTGTTGCTTCCAAAGCAGGTCACTGCTGCCTTCAGAGAATGACTTGTGCCAAGGCTAAACGAACTGCTGCTGAGGCCTTAACCGCTGCCGCCACTAGAGGGAGCCCCGCTTCACCAGCCCGAGCCTTGAACGGCTGCTA
This sequence comes from Semnornis frantzii, assembly GCA_013399775.1. Lineage (NCBI taxonomy): Eukaryota > Metazoa > Chordata > Aves > Piciformes > Ramphastidae > Semnornis > Semnornis frantzii. The sequence continues at coordinate 57,474 of VWYK01095347.1, forward strand.
CAAGGACTGCGGTTCTGCAGCCCTCCTGTCCTGCTGAGCGTCCCTGTGTCTAATCGCAGTGTGGAAGAGCATGGAGAAGAGAGCAGCCAGGCTCTACTTGGTTTGTATTGTTCCCATTTACCTGCATTGCCACACATCCACAAGCAGAGTCTTCACCTTCAGTTCTTCTCTCCCCTGCCAGGCCTTTGGCTGAAGAAAGGTGGACTGGCACAAAACAGAAGAGTCAGTTTGGAAGGCCTCCATCACTTCTCTTGTGAACTTACAGCACTGTTCTATGAACAAAATCTGTTTGATCCAGAGGAAGAGCACTTGCAGCTCTTGTACTTAGAGGAGCATGTGCAGTAACACACAGTAGTAACAGCTGGGACACTGATTTTAAGTCTGAGAGACCATTATGCATACAGAGACACAATTAACCACCACTCTTCAGCTGAAGGTCTGTTCCTCAGCAGTGAGTTCCTTGGCCTGGGAACAGCTGGAGCAGCTCTCTGCCCCATCTGCTCCCCAAGTTGCTGCTGTTGGAGCAGGAACAAGCAAGCCTCACAGTTTGCTCCAGGCTGGCACCATAGCAGGAACCCAGCCCTCACCACAAGCCAAGCTGTCAGTTCAGGAGCCCATTTGGTCACTTCCAGGCTGTCAGGCACAGTCTACACAGGTAAATAAGGCTGAAACAGCTGCAGCTTCATCCTCAGTGTCTCAGCAGCTAAGCCCCTGCCAGCAGTGCTTGCAGCTCTGCTGGCAAGCTGCAGAGTTCAGACCTGCCTCAGCAACAGCCTGGGGCTACAGACAGCTACAGCAACAGCCAAGGACCCTTGCTTTTAAGAGGTGGCAGTGGAGGAGAAAGCATGATGAGAAACAAAGATGTATGACAATAAAGGTTAAGGTACTTTTATTATAAAAGTCTATACAATGAGCCCCAGACATAGCAATGCAATTATATCTGGTTTAGTTATATATATTCCATATCTATATATCCACAGAGATATATAGGGCTTGCTTTTACCAAAGTAAAACTGTTATATCACAAAATGCCTAGTTCTACCATTTATTTATTGCTCAACAAGGATGGCACAAAACCACACTCAGCATAACTGTTGCCATGCTTATTATCTACTATACTGAATAAACAGCCAAACACTGCATAACAAACACAAAGCAGCTGTTAATTCTGAATTGGAACCAGTCTGATCACTCACTCACTTATAAAAATATTGGAATCATATAGATTTAAGCATTATAAAGGAGGAATATATTATTTAAAACATTTAAATAGTGCATATTGACATTTTGCATGTGGTATATAAAACACAAACATTCATGTACAACACTATACAGTACACATCAGTTTCAATGTTTGGATACACCCGTGTCTGCAGACTGAGAGAAAAGTAACTGAAGTGGACATTGCACAATGGAACTGAGTCAACTTGAGAAATGGTCTCAAGGCTACTTTAACCTCATTGTTCTCTAAGGTCCCAGGTCATTTTGCAGTTAAAAAAAGAAAGGAAAAAGAAAAGAGTAAAAAAAAAAAAAAAAAGAGAAGGCATACCACCAGTGCTCAAGAGTTTTAGTGCTTTTTTTGTTCTGAAATCCAAAATGACATGCCTACGAGCAGAGTAAAATAAGAAGTATTCTACAGCGCACAGATGAAATCTGAGCACTATGAATCCTCCTTCCAACCTACTTCATATGCTTCAAAGAGAGCAGAGCAAGTCTAGGAGGTTACACGGCAGCCGATTCTTAACGTCGCGAAGGAGAAGTTCACTTTTGGTCTTTCATAAAGCACTGAGAGTCATTGCTATGCTGACATGAGCCAGTTATCCAAACATGCAGTGAGAGTAGTGCATGCAAAACATGGCCACAAACTGATACACTGAAGAGAAAAAACAAACAGAATAAAATAAAACCCAAAACCTGGAGAAAGCACCAGTTAAAATGAACAGTTACAGATTCTGCCCGATCAAAACCAGCTGCTGATGGCTGTTGCAGAGCATAAAGCTAGTAGCTAAATCATCATTCAGCACAGCAGATGTGATACTCAAAACATTAGTTTCAACTCTGAAGCTAAGTCATGCAAGGCCCATAAACTGTTTTGCTTACATCATAAGGGTTAGGTAACATTTTTATTCTCCAACTGTAAAACAAAAACGTTGCTAAACAGCAGTAATTTATTCTTTTTTCCGCCCTGTGGTGCACATTACCTACACTGATTTTAGCCCTTGATACCACACTTAGTTCAGGTACAGTGGAATTGCAACTGTGCTAAGCCAGCTCTTTTCAGCTGGAGCTTACGCAAGGCTGAGCACCATCGCGCACCGAAACGTTCCTTACGTTCCTCAGCTCTTCCTCAAGTGGAGTTGCAGTATCCAGACAAAACACTACGTCACCACTAGCTGATGAACAATAACCCAGACCATGAGAAAATGAACAACAGTAACACAAGTCCTGTAGGTAGCATGTGATAGAACTTTGCAGGTTCTTTCCCAGTTTTAAAAGACACTAAGCAAGGTCACTTTCTGCTTTGTCCACCGGCATCTTTATCAAGGAGGAAGAGTGACCACTACTGAGCAAAATCCAGAGGTGTTAATGATTACTGTGTTACAGGTGCAATTTAGAATGCCAAAAAAAAAAAAAAAAAAAGAACAATTGTTCCACAGCAGTCCTTTGAAAGGAATTTCAGTCTGTTTTTTTACAGCGTTCCAGGAAAAAGAGCTGCAGGTTTACATTTGCCTCTTTGTTTTGCCCTCCATAATAAAAAAAAAACCCTAGGCCAGAGGAGTAGTTCAGTGGAGCATTATGGTATTGATCACTTCTTCAACAATGCAACAAGGTGGTAAGAACAAAAGTCTCAAAGTTCTTGAATGCTAAAAAAAAACCCAAAATACCTAAAATCAAAGCTATGGTTGTTTTGGAACAAGATGGATGCATCTGTAAGACAAGGCTCTGATGGAAACTGTGTTTGCTAAAGTTGGACAGAGCAGTCTCAAGCTTGGAAATATCACCTGCTCTCTAGACAGGACCCACTCAGCCTGCAAACGTGTTCTAGTGGCACCACAATAAAGTGCACAAGCTGGATTCTTTCCACAGTGCATGACAAATGAACACAAGCACCCAGTAAGTACAGCTGTAGCATATGGAAACATCAGGTGATTCAATGGGTTGGAGGAACAGAATTTAAATTGACTTTGAAGAATCTTGTTTGCTGATCAGGACTTCCAACAGCCTCAGCTTGGCTTTGATTTTCTTGTACTCCCTGTACTCATCCAGCATGGGAACTCGATCTTCTTTCTGTACATTCCTGCAAAAAGCACACCTAAGGTTACAGAAAATCCCCACACTGGAGCGAGCCAGACGCAAAAGCAGCTCTGCGCAGTTAGCTTAGGGCAGATCAAACCAGTCTGGGCACTTCTTCACCAACAGCAAACACATCATCCTGGTTTAGCTCCTTGTAATTACAACTGCCATCACCTCAACAGCTGACTGGAAACCCCAGCAGCATGGATTCAGCACTTCAGTACAGATCACTCTCTTGAGCTTCCCATCCCTCTCTCCCAAGACTTTACTAACGGGATAAGGAAACCTTCAGGTGCTGTTAACAAACACCAACACCACTGCAGCCACTTTGTGTTTTCCATGTATGTAGGCTGACCCACAAAGGCATAGAGAATTATTCCAGAGGACTGGACTTCATCAATTCATCTTTCCAACCAACCCTTCATTATTAACCTCATTATTTGCCACTGAAGCCCAAGGGAGTTAAGTCCCAAGCCCACTAAATGCATGATGAAGGCGCACCAGTGAGACTTGTGTGACCAGTGGTCCAGGAGTTTATAGCAGAAAGCAGAGTTAAGTGAGAATGTCTGCCAGTCAAAAATGTGACTGACCTCCTAAGAGTGTTCTTAGTTTAGTTTTGTGAGGTGACAGACCTCAAAAAACCTCCTATTATGCAACTGGAGCAGCAGTTCAATCAAATTCCTAATGATACATATTCAAAGCCCAAAAGAAATAAGCAATGCAGAGGAGAATAAAACTTCTATACCCTACTCAGACCCCACTGTCAGGACAAACAGGCAAACCTCCTTGCCCTCTGTTAAAAACAGAGGGACAATCTGAAGGGGGGAGGGGGTTGTATTACAATTATTTTAATGAATATTGTTTAAAATGGACCCTCCCAATTCTTCTATTTTCACTAATACATTTTACAGACTAAGAGAGGAAACAAAACTCAGGATCAGGCTTCTTCCACTAGTAAAACCAGATGCCACTTGGCAACAGTCACACAGAAAACTGGGGGGAAAAACCCAGCTGGCTACAGAGTGAGGCTGGTGCTGTGCTCCACAAACCTTCCATTCTGCTGATAAAACTCCTCTTCAAATTCTCGCAGTGTCTTACGTAGCTTCTTCTTTTCAGCTCTGGCTTTCCACAGCTGCTCTAATAATTCAGGCCTAAAAATTCCAAGTGAAAGGAGAAAAATGCTGTTGGTCATATAATGAAATTTAAATTCTTCAAGACATACTCAAAGCCAACTGAGTTAGCTGCACTGATAATAAACCTGCCTTCCTCCTCAGGAATGTGATCTGTCTGATGGTGAAATGTTGACAACCAAGTAGGAGTTAATAAAAGGCTATAAATTTTCTCATGTCTACACAGCTCAAGGAAGGTTGAAGAGGTTTAGAAGACACTAAACAATTCAGTGAATATAAAAACATCTTAGTCAGACATAGAATCTTGGAATGGTCTGGTTTGGAAGGGACCTCCAAAGTCCCTTCCATCTAGTCCCATGCCCTCTGCAGTAAGCAGCAGCTCAGGCTGCCCAGGGTTCTGTCGAGCCTCACCTCCCCAGAGCAATCTGTTCCAGCATTCCACTACCCCCAGGGTGCAGAACTTGTTCCTAACATCCAGTCTAAATCTGCCCTAGTTTGAAGCCATTTCCCCTGTCACTACAGGCCTTTGTAAAGAGTCTCCCTCCAGAGAGGAAAGAGTCATTCGAGCCCAACACTCTCTATGAAGTGTTAAAACTCCCTTCCACCCAACACCTTCTCTTTGGTATCAGGACTGTGAGTGCAAGAACTGCAACTTCTGTAGCAGGATTTTAGTCACTTCTTATTTCTGACATACATAGAAGCAGCTCGGGTGCTTGACAGCCTCAGGTCTCGAGTCAGCTTCTCTTGACCATCTTCAACATCAGACTCAGAGTTCTCAACTGGGCTTAAAACAGGTTGGGTTTGGGCGGCAGTTTTTAAGAGGTCATTCAGGTCTGCAGCTAAACCATCACTTTCTTCCTCCTCTTCCTGAAAGTTAAAGCAGAAGTTGAAAGCCAGTACAAAATATTTTGGTTGTCTGTTGCCAAGTTCTGGGAGGTGTTTTTCCAAAAACTGGACCCACCTTAATTTCTTCAAAGAAGTGGGCAGTTTCCCCTTCAATAATGGGCTGCAGCATCTGCCCCCGCCTCTTGGTCGATGGTGACCCCTGCAAAAACAGAAGTTTGCTTCATTAAATGCTCTGTGTGGTCAGAGTCTTGTTCAAGTCACCTAATACAGAATCACAGCATGGCACAGGCTGGAAGGGACCTCTGGAGATCAACCCCCACATTACAGTAGGTTCACATTTTTTCTTTCAGGAGGAGGAGAGGCTGCAAACATACTTACAGAGCACAGTCAGCCACATAACCCCAAAAGCTCAAGGTGCCTCAAAGCATCCTTGACATAAAAGAAAAAAATATCTGAAACCCTAATACTCCTCTTAAAAAAAAAACCAAACCCACCCTCCTCCTTTCTGCATATGGTGTAGGAAATTCACAAAGTTATCTCCACATTTCATATTTACTCTTGTTCCTCCCAAACCACAGGGAGATTATAAATATACACAAGGCCAGAGCTGGGTTTTATCTTCTGCCAGGCATACACCAGGAATAACACTGCCAGTTTCTTTTTGCAGACCTCTCTGAAGTGCTGTGTTAGAGTTATCTGGTGCCACCTTAAAAAAAGAGTCTAAATCCTTTGAACTTCAGCCTGCACCAGGAGCTGCTGCAGTACAGGTATCTCTGTCAGCTGGGCACATGCAGTGTGGCCCTCCTCATATCTTATCCCTGGACTCTTGGAACAGGAGGAAGGTGGAACACAACAGCCACACAGATAATGACCTGTCAAAAAACTTTAGCTCATGAAAAGGTAAATAGCTTCCTGCTTCTTTGGACACAGGCCTCAGTGATTAGCATCCCATGGTATCCTAAGGGGTATCTCATGAAAGTCAGTAAATAAAAAGCAACTCTTACTGCTTTTTACCTGGCACTGAATGTAGCCTACCCAGAAGCAATCACTGAACAATTCCTGGTAATTAGAGAGCTCCACATGGCAATTACAACTTCCAAAAGCTGTGAGAAATATTTTACAGACATTGCCTACAGCAGATCAGTCATTATGTTACCAAGATCTCTCCTGAATTTAAAATCCTTTTCCTGACTATTACCCATGCCTGTTATGTCACAGGAAAACCAAAACCACACAACACCACCAGCACACAGAAACACACACACACAAACACTATGGTATAGTCATAAAGCTCCTGATAACACAAAATGCATCTCAGCTGATGAGACAGACATTTGAGGTGAAAAGTGGGATAAAACCCAACTAGTCAAGGGTACCACCTAGGACTCACTAGCCACAGAGAAATGGTTAGGTGTTCAGCAGCAACCTGTGTTCATGGAATTCAAAGAGAAATACTTACAGAGCATCCCTTAGACTGAAATCTGACTGCAGTGTAAATCACACTTTCCTATACAGGCAGCTACCCCAAAGTGTATGTAGAAGAAAGGAATGATCTTGGACAGCTGGTCCCTTTATCTCAATGCACTTCAGCTTAAAGAGGATAGCCAAGAACAGTCAGAGTCAACATAAACAGCAGATAAAATTCCTGCTGAGTAAGCCACTGCCCAGCTATGTAATCTGGTGGAGAACTGCTGGTATGTAAGGAGATTCTCTCACGACAGCTATGCAGTCCCTTGCAGAAGGATCAAATAGCCACCACCACAACTGTTTTGCTGCAAGTCTGGGTCAGCAGGCAAGATTCTGATCACAGCTCATGAAGAACAAAGACAGTCAGCTGGCTGGGATTCCTCAGTTGTCAGGCAGGTGCTACAAACAAGCTCACATGGATATCCTTGCACAGTATCAACACTTTTCTTCATCTCTCACAAGAGCAGAGAAAGAGGAAAGAGAAGACTAGAAAGCACTCTGAGTTAGAAGGCAATGAAGTGCAAACACAAGGACAAAGCAAAGCTGTTGAACAGAAGCTGCAGACGTTGATCACAAGTCTGACACAGGGCAGGATGAAGGAACGAAATGGTTTTCATGGCCCCCTGTCACTCACGCCTCTGGTGACAGCAACCTGCAGTACAGGAGAGAGGCTGCTTCACTGCAACTGCTGTTACTATTCTTGGGAAGATTCAAAGTACACTGTGCCCTGTGCATCCATCTCTAGTGACTTGGGAATGCCTCAGCCAGGGCAAGTTGAAACTGCTTATTTACTTTCACCAAGAACCATTTACTCCCTAAGAGCCATCAAGGTCACAGCCAGCTTTGAACTGCTCTGCTCTCAGCAGTAAACCAAATGCCTCAAAGCACAGCGAGGGCAGCATCTTGTACCTTCCACAAGAAAGATGTCTTTCATGCTCTTCTAAAGGCAGCCCAGCAGTTCAAAAGTGGGAAAAATGAAAAACAGAAATAGCATTTGTTTTACTCACAAGAATAGGAGTAATGCTTGCTCTAGTTAACATTTGTTTTACAAGTCTGTATCTGTCATAAAGTGGCTTCACAATATGTCTTTCTTCTCTAGTAACCTAAAGGCAGAGAAACCACAGGATTAATTATACCAATCACTCAGTAACAGACAAGCAAACACAAAGCAGTATGCTTCGCATGCCAGGCCACACACATTCCACTCAGGAGCACCAAACTAAACTGTGTGTATGGAATCAGACTGATGCAGAGAAAGGGGAGTAGGAGGCTGCTGTTTCCTTCTCTTCTTTTCATACTTTCGCTCTCTGTATTTTTCAGAAAGAAGTTTTCAAGGCAACCTAAAAGTCTGGGGAGCTTCAGTAGAAGCAAACCCTCTTTAAACACCTGTGGCAAAAGAGGCAAACCACAGACAGAGACCTGAGAGAGAAGACTGCAGGCCTAGCAGTGATGATGGTTCTGCAGAAATGATGGGGGAAAAGAAAAGATGGAACTGCAGAGAGATTGTGTCTGATACCTGCTTTACCTTCAACACAGCAAATCTTAAAGACCCTCCTGAAGAGTTACTGGCATTTGCTCCCTACAGGGCCTGTAGAAGTGCACCAGTATCTCCAAGACCATTAATCTTCTTGGCTTTCACACTCCAAGGCTTGGTCAGATTTATACAGCAGTACTGACTATAAAGCTAATGTGCCAAGTCCAGAAGGCTGATAGAAGGGGAACTGGAAAGATCTTGTGACTGGACTGGTGATGCTGATCACTGTCCAAGATAAAAAACCACAGAACTTCAGGCATTAGTTGCCAGTCACTCATTCTGACTTCCATATCTCCAGTTCTTTAAGACAGATGCCACAGACTTGGCAAAACAGAAGTTAAAAAGTCCTTCCCTTGCCTGCTTTTGTGAAATCCAGAGCAACATTTCAGGTCTTTTCTCAGGAAATTGAGTATTTGCTTCACAGACATGTAAGGGACCAAATGAGCCCAATTACTCTGCGAGCTCAACAACCCACTGAGGTGTGGGAAAAGTGCCTCCTAACAGAGACATCTTTTTAGAAGTGAAGACAACAGCTTTCTCTGATGGCAACAGGGAAGCCAGCAGGTAACTTTGTGTCTTGGAGAAGAAATAAAAAAACCCAGAGCAGCATCAAATTCTGGTACTGCCACTGCAAGAGGAGTGCCTGCTGTCTGTGCACAGCCCCACATGCTCTGAGGAAGGAAACCAAGCATTACCGGCCGTCCATGCTGACTTTCATAATAGAGGAGGCTTTTCTGGAGAGATGTTTTCTCTTCTACCAAATGGTCCTTTGTCATTTTCTGTCAGAAGAATAAGTCACACCTTGTCAAACACCAGTCACTTCAAGAATTGTGCTACATTATCAGCTATACAGATGCCTTAGCCAAGTTTAGTGTAGCTAATAATCGTACACCCCACCTTCATCCACTTAAGGCTGTCCAATATTGGCAGCACATATTTAAGTGTTTTAATAAGAGTGAGGAAGGAAAATGCTTCACAGAATCACAGAATCTGTCAGGGTTGAAAGGGACCACAAGGATCATCTAATTCCAACCCCTCTGCCACAGGCAGGGACACCTCACACTAGATCAGGCTGCCCAGAGCTTCATCCAAGCTGGCCTTAAACACCTCCAGGGATGGGGCTTGCACCACCTCCCTGGGCAACTCATTCCAGAGTCTCACCATCCTCACGCTGAAGAACTTCTTCCTAACATCCAGGCTGAATCTCCTCATTTCCAGCTTTGTTCCATTCCCCTCAGTCCTGTCACTACCTGACAGCCTAAAAAGTCCCTCTCCAGCTTTCTTGTGGCCCCCTTCAGATACTGCAAGGCCACAAGAAGGTCACCTGGGAGCCTTCTCCTCTCCAGCCTGAACAACCCCAACTGCCTCAGTCTCTCCTCATGGGAGAGGTGCTCCAGCACTCTGATCATCTTGATCACTTCCCCACAGAGCCTGAAATACAAGAGCTTGCTACAAGGCTGATAGCCAGAGGCATCATTTTGCTGAGGAAATGATATGTGAAGTGTCCAACAGTGCTCTGTTTCCCTCTGTTACTCTCTTAGAAACCACCTACCCATAACCTTATGCTTACTTTTATGTCTTCTGGCAAACATCTCTCAACTCGTTTTTCCTTTAATCTCTTCAGAATGAGTTCCAGGGTGGCTTCCTTGGTGGGCTTCTTCTCTTTCTGCACAGCGCGCATCTCGTCTCCATTTTCTTCATCCTCTTGGTCAAGGGAGGAACCAAAGCTCTTTGGAAGAGTGTTACTTCGTGGGCGTGGCTGAGGTATGAATTCTCCATCTGAGCTCCTCTGCTTTGCATCTGCAAGGACAAAAACTGCTCAAGCCAAAGGTTTAAAAGAAACCACTCTCAGTTTGTGTAACTGCAAATAAAGGAGCAGAACAGTTTGCACAGGAGGTTTGGCCTCTCATGAACTAACACCAAAGCAAGGAGAATAATTTGATTTTTCAACAGTTCAGACTGTAGCAATGAAGCATTTGTGCAGTCCTGAGGAATTTTCCTGGATGACTTAGCCATTTCAGTCACACAGATCACTTGTGTTTGTAGAAAACCTGAAGCTGCAGCACCTCTTACCTTTGATTTGCTTTCTCAGTTTGGTGAGTTCAGTCATCCATTTTAAAACCTTTGGATTGGCTGCAATATCACTGTAGGAGGGCTGGAAAGCAACACAAACAAATGCCATTTAATGAAGTCAAGCACTCGAAATCTTGTTCATAAAAGCTTCTTGCAAGATCTGGTAACATTTATGATAGCAAATGTGACTAGAAATATGGATGCCACTCTTAGGACCAGATCAGATCTCAGTGCCAGCCTAAGGGGTAACACAGAATGCTCTGGGTTGGAAGAGACCTCCAAAGGTCATCCAGCCCAATCCTCTCTGCAGTCAGCAGGGGCATCCTCAAAAGATCAGGCTGCCCAGAGCCCTGTTGAGCCTCACCATGAATATCTCCAGAGATGAGGACCCAACCACCTCCCTGGAAAACCTGTTCCAGTGTTCCATCATCCTCACGGTGCAGAACTTTTTCCCCACATCCAATCTAAATCTGCTGTGCTCCGGTTTGAAGCCATTGCCCTCATCCTGCCACTGCAGGCCTTTGCAAACAACCTTCATCTAGGCCCCTTCAGGTACTGGAAGGTCACTAGTAGGTCTCCCCAGAGCCTTCTCTTCTCCAGGCTAAACAAGCCCAGCTCCCTCAGCCTGTCTCTGTAGTAGAGATATTTCAGTCCCCTGATGATTTGCATGGTCCTCATCTGGACCTGCTCCTTCAGCTCTATATCCTTCCCATCCTTGTGAAAATAGACTTCAAGCAAGACAGATCTCATCTGACATCCACTCTCAGCCTTCCCTGACCTCAGGCATCGTGGCAGGTTTTCTGGTACTGCTTGTTGCTCAGCTCCCTTTTGCAGACAGCAGTGTGTAACAAAACCCTTCTTGTTTGTAGCCTCACAATTATTTGGCGATGAGCTACACAAAGAGCTGTACCCTGCAGCCCTGTGTATCCTGAGTACATTCAGAGGTGGTAACTCACCTTACTGTTTTTCTCTTTTTCAAATTGTTCTTCAAATTGCTTTATCTTTTTCTGCAATTTCTTAACGAGTTGGTAAGGTGTTCTGTCTTCCCTTTTGTCATCTTTTGAGCTAAAGGATGCTCTTCGTGTTCTGTATTAAAGTGAGGTTTAAATGTCAATTAAGTAATTAAATGAGTGCAAACAACTTGTATATTTGAGCAACAGCTGGCTAATTTCATTTTTTTTTTCTGCAGTTCATTCTTTACAGGTTTTCAGTCAAAGCTATTTACTGCTGGATCAAAATGTTTATTTGCTGCCTTCAAAACCTGATGTGCTATTTTCCCTTTCTCTAATTTCAGCAATACAGAAGATCAGCATCTGAAATTCAAGTGTAATAACCTAATGTACTCTTAATTCTGTTGTCCTGACAACAGTTCAGATCTTTCTGATAGCTAAGCTACTTATCTAAGTTAGTAGATACTCAGTACCACAAGTGCTGGGCACAGAATAAAGCCTAGGCCAGAAGCTGCCACTGAACAGTCCCAGTAACCAGACAGCTCCACCTAACTGTCTCAGGCAAGTTATGAGATAATGATCTAAAACATCTGCACTATCTGTTGGTCTGTGCTTCCAGAGTATGAGATTCTGGTTTTAACTCATCTTTTGCACTTGTTCAGCATTTTGACAGCTGCAGTTTGTGGGAAACCTTTTTATTTCGAGGCTGACCATGAGAACTCTTTAGTACACTCACTACTGAAACATCCCTCAGCACAACTACTGACAATTACATAGCCTGAGATATTACAAATATCAATCTAATTATCTACTAGTGTAGATCCTTTTGGTTTCACAATCAGAAGAGCAATCAGGGCAGTCTTCTGCATCAGTTGACCATTTTCTGTGGTTAAATGGAGAAAACTTGGGCAAGTATCTATTTGCATCTGTAAATCTTTGTCAGGCAGAACTGGAGACTAAACTTCATCTTTCATGTTCCAGATCATCTCATTTTGATGAGATTATTTCTTCCCTAACAGGCATGGAAGTTCTTGAAATCCCTTGCATAGTAGCAGTAGTATAGAATGGTAAGGTTGGAAGGGACATCAAATATCATCCAGTTCCAACCCCCTGCCATAGACAGGGACACCTCCCACTAGTACAGGTGATAGTAGAGAGTACAGGTCACAGGTTATTTACAGTTGTGGAAGGCCACTCCTAGTGTCACACAAATAGGTTGCAGTTTAGTTAAAATTCTGCTTTCATACACTGGGTTAAACAGACTGAGTCCTCTAAACCTGCAGGAGAAGACCTGCATCCCATCTCTTCACTGCACTGCTGTCCCATGCCTCCCCCTCTAACAGCTGATCCTTTCCCATAACCCTTCCACAGCCAACATGAAGAGTCTGCTCAGACCATCACTGCACACTTGAGCTGCAATGATCTGTATGGTCTGGCTGTCTTTTCTGGGAGCTGATAAATGCTATGCAACACAAATCTACAGTTATGCAACACGAAGAGAGATCTTCACACTACTGGTAAAATACACAGCCCAAAACTTAGATGAAATCATAGGCCAGCAGTCCAGTAAAGACTGGTAAACAAAGGCTATAAATACTACCTTCAGCCCCAGAAGTGCCACCACAGTAGGCTGTCAGAAGCCCTGACCAGACACCAGGGCAATCTGTGCATGCCTGCCCTATTTTTACACTGTTTCCCTCAGCATCTGCCAGTGGCCACTTTGAGAGACACGATCCCATCACAGATGGGCCTCTGGTCTGGCTCACTCTGGCAGTTCCTGGGCAGGCAGAACAGCCAAACTGCCACACAGTGCTAAGTTTGACCTCGGTCTTCAATTAATTCTTATCTCAAAAAGCTGCGAGGTTCTTCAACAGCTCTATTTCCACACTGGCAGTAACACCTCCTGCCCCAACAGCCAGCAAACTGCATTAGAGTCCATACCTAACAAAAGAAAGTGCTTTGGATGAAGAATCTAAGGTTTCTGGATCGTGCAAGAACCGTTGGCTTTGCCCAAAGTCCAGGCTACGATGCGACAGTATCGGGTGACAGTCCTCTTCCAGCGGATGATTAGTCATCCTCCCAGCCTGCGGGGAAAGCTGAGCTTCTCCAGACTCACTGTCCTCCTGCCAAGATTTGAAAGCAGGAAATGGATCTAGAAGATAAAAAAAAAGGGAGAGAAAATGGTACTTCTCTGTTAAGAGAAACCAGAGTCAAAAGGAAACAAAAAGGCATACCCAATGCTTAGTCTTGTACGTTATAAAGGATGTGGTGTCGTACACAAGGTGAATAAAACAGTGAAATACATCAGAAAGCTACAAATTCTGTCATATGGCAATTGAAAGAAAAAAGGTACTGAGATGAAGTATGCACACTAGGATCCCTTTTTCAAAGTGTATCTTGCATTTCTGAATGGTTCAGCAGTGTAAAGGAGCTGTATTTACTTAGCAGAAATCTGCAGTTAGAAGAATATTTATGGTCCATTCCATTTGGCCGTGGAAATTGATTTTCATGCCACACACATGTACTTCCTCTTGGTTTGGAAGAAGGTAAGCCTACCTAAAAGGCTACCTAAAAGTAATCTCTTTAGGTACCACACCCATCTGCTGAAGTCTTAAAGGAGTGTTGTTGGGTTTTTAAGTTTAAATTCATCTTGACACCACTGAGAAAAAGAGATTTCTTAATTTGTGGAAGGTGATTTCTTTTAGGCAGGGGATTCCAAAACAATCATTTGATTTTTTTTTTCTTTTTTTTTTAATCTTCATAAAAAGTGAGTTGCTAACATCCCTTACAATTCTCAGAACTGGTTTTCTTGCTACCAAAACCTGACGTGGCCTTCCAAGTACTTCAAAATCCCACCCTCCCCTTTTCCTTTCTGAGAGCTGCCTTTTATTTTCCAGTTCAAATCAGAAATTTGAAAACTGGGTTCAAAGTGTGCAGAACAACAATAAAACCCACAAAGTAATCTTCAGAAAATATAACCCTTGTACCTGCTTTCCACTGTACATTTCTTAAGAGTTACTGGGCTTTTTTGGTTTGTTTTTCAGCTAGAATCTTGCCTGTTTACACAGTACAAGATACACATAGGGGATCTTTTAGAACTGAAAAAAAAAAAAGTAAATCAAAAAGCTTGCAGATCAGAACATTCCCAAGAGATAAGGGACAGCAGGTGAAGGGTTAATCTGAAAGCAAACCATAATAACTGAACGTATGGCGAACCATACTTACCCTCCCCTTCTCTCTGCAGATGCATTGTTTTGAAATCAATGAGGGGGAAAGTGATAGGGCATGGCGCTAATAAAATGAAAAAGAATGGCAAAAATACTAAAGTGAACACACAGCACAGTCAGAACAAACCATACATAACATGTAAAGCAGGAAGATACAGTACCCGAGGAACACAGCCCAGCTTTGGGGCCCTGAGCACTCTCAGCTTCCAGGCAATTTCCATGGCAGGTAAGGATGCTCAGTCCTCAGCAAATCTCAACTCTTTACTGCAAAGGCTTACAAAGAACTGACACAGCAATAGTAAAGGCTTGCTGGAGTTTACTGAGAGCCTCGTGCAGCCTCATGTTAACAGAACACAAGTTCTAAATGGTTTTGCTCACAGCCTGTAAATAATACAGATGGTGGTGACTTCCAAAAAGCAGGACTCAGAAACACAGATGAACTGATCTGCATTTCTGCCTTAAGCCAGCAAGCATTCGATGTTCATTTTCAAGAGCTCTGTTGGTAACAGGCCTTTAAGTTCTCTGTCACATAGGCTTCAATAACTCAAATCTTGTAAGAAGATTTGGCCTGCTGTAGATTTCTTTACAAAGCCAATCTGCTTCACACCACAGGGACTTGCAGTGCCTTGGAAGGCTGAGATCCTAATAACCATTCTCAACAGGACTGGAGAGCAGCCAGAGTTAAAATACTTTGCAATGAAATAACACCTCTTGCAAAAATATCCTCATTTTACTACCAAGAAGCTTCTAATCTAAAATTATATACAGATATGCTACTTTCTTTTCAAGGAAAGGGCCATAAAGCTATTTGGCTGATTCAAACCAAAGCAATTTTTTTTCTGAGCAGATTTAAGGAAATAATGAAAATGGAAGCCACAAACCTTCTGAGAATAGATATTAAACCAGATTAACACAATTAGAGGATGCCACAAATGGAATGTGCAAGTAAGTAATTAATGTAAATAAAACACTGAGAACATAAGCAGGATTTGTTTGGGGTTTGTTTAAGAACAACCACCAACTTTGTCTAAAATTATTAACTTGAGCAACAAGAAGAAATCTGGACTCAGTGTCTTCAGAGGCCTGCCAGTGAGTTCTCAGTGACATGCCATACTCTGAATGCAGCCTTTGCTGGTGCTCAAGGCCAACCAGCAAACCTTCTACAAACCTAAGTCAGTCAACCACAAGTTGCAAACCTCAGGATTAGAAGGGAAGTATGGAGTCACAGAGACAACTAATCTGGAAAAAAGCCAGCACTGGTGACAAATGAACAGTAACTTATCACCATCTGATCTCCAGGACAAAGCTTTGGGTGCTGACATGCTACAGCTATAAGCTGCGCGTTCGAGCTACACACGTTCCAGGACTACATCACTAACTTCAGCTCTTATCACACAGCAACCAGAAGAGAAGTGCAGCTGTTGTTTGTTACCAGTGTCTGACTAACATTTGACTGTGACACTTGGAGGCATCTCAAAGAATAGCTGCCATTGGAACAGTTTGCTGGCCCTTCTGTAGTCAATTAGCGCTGGATCTACCGAGGCATATTTGTGAATTTTCACAACTGGAAATAAGTGAGCTGTGGCCACTGCACTGTCAGGCAGCTCACAGGATTTTAGCAAACTGTATCACTTGCACTTCTTAAGGTGTGATGGTTCAGAATATCAACACCAGGCAGAGGAAACAGGATATAGGGAACACATATAAAGGTAAGATGATATTGACAAGAGCGCTCTGCTCTGGTTACACAGAGGTTATGTTTTCACAAGAATAAAGCAGAAGTCTAAACAGTTGTTATCAGGCATTTGAGCAAAGTTCAGCCAATTCAACAAGCTTAAGGGCTTGCTAAACCTGGAATGCCATGAAGAATAAGGTCACAAACATAAAGAATCCTACCCGAGAAAAAAAATCATGTTCCGAAGATTTTACTTTCCCTAAAATCCAACCAATGGAGGAATAAGGGGCACAGAAGTAAAAACCTATCTGCAACTTTAACTTTCATTTGAAAGAGATGCTTCAAGTTGCCCAGTGACAAGGAAAACATCAGAAATTTCAGATGTTGGGTTAAATCAAAGCCACAACCAGATTTTTCAGAACAAATGAAATATCAGTTGCTGTGTTTAACAGTTTAGGGGTTTCAAGTCCTTTTCAGCCAGTACTAGAACTTTGTAGCTTACATCTAAAAAATAAAAAAAAAACAAACAAGAGACAATGAACTCTATGTCATGATCTGAGGAAGTGTTTTTAAGGACTTGAGACTCAGGGTCCTGGGAACCAGCAGCCACTGGGAAAAAACAAAACAAAACCAAGAAACAAACAGCAAAACCCCCAATCACTTCTACTACAAAACTTGGGCTTTTTTGTTTCTCTGGCTGCTGCTTTGACTACTTTTTAATTACAGGAGTTTTTTTATGTTCTTAATTAAGTTGCAGATAGCTCTAAAATGAGATGGGACCTGTGTTGTATCTTGGTTGATCTTACCACGTGTATGGGAACTGAAATAAATGAAGTGTAAGTTATCTGCTGCTTCTGCTTTGTCAGATGTTCTGCTTGTCCTTAGTAGCTAACTACATTGTGAGCTAAAAGGTGAGAATTACCTTCCCATTTGTCACCATCAGATACATTCTTCAGATCTAGACGTGGCACTTGGACACCCAGGCCTTCCTCAGAATCATTACAACTGCCATCTCCCAACACCTCTGCATCAGTGTTTGCATTAAGATCACAAGTCTTGCTACTTGAATCCTGCATTTCAATAACAGAAGATGTTGTTTTATTATTTAGCGACAGGAAATCAGGTACCTAACCTGTAACAGTTCCAGCAGTTCTGGAAATCTTTGGGAAGCATGGGAGGGTGAGATTTAAAAAATAATTCTTTTTTTCTAATTGAATGAATTCTAAACAAGCTTCCCTCCACTCCCAACAGCAGTCAATTATCTTCTTGACAAACACAGCCCTTCCATGAGATGCACAAATCCAAGCATGCTCTGCTGCCAAAAGG
>VWYK01095354.1:2616-15037 GCA_013399775.1 Semnornis frantzii
TAAATACCTATGTGTATATATATTAAAAAATATAATGTAACATATTTAATAATACATATAATATATATATAATAATACATAATTATATAATTATATATTGTCCTTGCCTACGGCAGAGGGTTGGAACTAGATGATCCTTGAGGTCCCTTCCACCCTTACTATTCTATGAGTCTATATATATAATATATATAAAGGGATCCTACAGGAAGGCTGCAGAGGGACTTTTCATAAGGGTGTCTAGAAACAGGGCAAGAGGGAATGATTAGAAGCTGAGAGAGAGCAGGGTTAGACTGGATCTCAGGAAGAACTTCTGCAGTACAAGGGAGGTGAGATTCTAGGAATAGGTTTCCCACGGAGGTTGTGGCTGCCTCCTCCCTGGGGGTGTTGAAGGCCAGGTTGGGTAAGGCCTTGAGCAGCAGAGTCTGCTTGAGAGGTGTCACTTCCCATGGTGGGGAGGTTGGAGTAGGTGATCTCTGAGGTCCCTTCCAAGCTGAGCCATGCTATAACTAGCAAGCAGTTTAAAAGGCAGGTTGGTAATGACAGACCAATGTTAGTAATAACATGTTTGCTAATGACTCCAGAATCTGTTCTGCTGGCTAATTCCTTCTCAGTGCTGTGGAGTGTCAAGAGTAAAAAGAAATAGGCAGTTTAAAAATCAATTTATGCTCACAAAATTTCTGAGCCTTGTGTGAGGAGGCAAGTTCCCCCTGCTTTGTGGTTACAGTGTGCACTCAAATGCCAAGTTGCGGCTCAGTTCCTTCCTCCCTCCAAACCTGTGCTGCTCCCCCCTTTAGTCGCTATTTTCTGTAAGTTTAGGCTTCCTGCTGGGTCAGCCAGAATGAGCTCACAGCTCATTTCATTCACTGCTTGCTTAAGAAAGGGAGGGAAGAAATTAAAGTTCTAAAGTGGCAGTGAAGATCTGAACATGCTCTATGTGCCAAAGGGGCGTGTTGCCCAGCAGGCTGTTTTGGTGGGGCAGCAGGTAAAAAGAGATGTTTCTTCCTTTGTTATTCATCAGTATTTCCGTCCTAGATGGCAGAGACCAATTCTGTCAGAGCGGGTTTCTGAAACTCTATTTTTAGTTTTCACCCAACAGCCATTCTCTGATAAAACAAAAATGTTCCTCTAGAAAATGCCCAGCCAGCCTCTACTTTTTATCACAGTGAGTTCCTGGGACAATGCTCCTGTGGAATTGAGCAGGTCACAGGCTCACAGGATGTCAGGGGTTGGGGCAAAAAGATCATTGAGTCCAAGCCCCCTGCCAGAGCAGGGCCAGACAATCTAGCTCAGGTCACACAGGAACATATCCAGATGGGCCTTGAAAGTCTCCACAGAAGGAGACTCCACAACCCCTCTGGGCAGCCTGTTCAAGTGCTCTGTGACCCTTGCAGTGAAGAAGTTCCCCCTTGTGTTGAGCTGGAACCTCCTGTGCTGCAGCTTCCATCCATTGCTCCTTGTCCTATCCCAAGGAGCAAGTGAGCAGAGCCTGTCCCCCCTCTCCTGACCCCCAGCCCTTGGATAGCTACAAATATTGATTAAATTCCCTCTCACCCTTCTCTTCTCCAGATTAAACAGCCCCAGGTCCCTCAGCCTCTCCTCCTCAGGCAGTGCTGTAGTTCCCTAATCATCCTTGTAGCCTTCCCTTGGACCCTCTCCAGCAGATCCCTGTCACTCTTGTACTGGGGAGCCCAAAACTGAACTCAATACTCAAGATGAGGTCTCACCAGGGAGAGTAAAGACAGAGGAGAGCCTCCCTTGCTCTGCTGGACACACTCTTCTTAATGCACCCCAGGATCCCACTGTCCCTTTTAACCACCAGGGCACATTGCTGTGCCATGGATGTTACCCACCAGCACTCCCAGGTCCCTCTCCACAGGGCTGCTCTCCAGCAGATCACCTCCCAGCCTGTATGATTGGTGCATTGCTGCATGTTATAACTGAGTGCTCTTTAGCTCCTGTGTTGTCAGAAAACAGAAATGGGAACTCCTGCTCCCTGATTGCTGCTGTTTACATTCTCCCTTAATAAAATGGAACAAACTGGTTTTTGTAAATTAGTGCAATGTTTGGCACTGTCTTTTTATTGTTCTGCCCTCACTTCTGTTTGCTCAAAGTCAAACTAGGTCACCTTTTAAATCCCAGTCACCTTGAAACTTCTTTTAAAGCAAGGCACTGAATTTGCTTCTTTTTAGATGTTTCAATAAGAGATTTCAGGGAGAGGTTTGAATGCTTTTGCTAACTGTTAAACCACTTGATTCAGATGCTGGCTCCCAGGTCTCAGGTGCATACTGTGTACCCTTATACAATCTGCCCTTCTACTGTGTCCCCTTGGTAGCTTCTTGTTCTTTAATGTCTGAGTTTAAAGTGCCCGAAGTAGAGAAGATAGAACAATAACTGTCACTGGTCCTTGTAGGCTACATGAAAGAGCACACAAAGCTCTCATGACTGGAGAAAAGGAGGATGCAGATCAAAGCTCAGCTTTGCACAAGTATTTGGGTGTGCAGGACTGAATCCACAGAGGGACCAGGCTAGGTCATTGTCACGTTAGCATCTGATCCACAGGTCGTGTGGCACTGAAATCCTCAAAGCACTTGCTCAGGTCTTGCTGCCTGGCCCAGGAGATGCTGACACTTCTGCCAGGCAGCACCCAGACTACCCCCTAATTCAGATGCCACTGAGCATCTGGTAGCCTGGCTTGTGACAGGAGGCTTTCAGTGCAGAGTCTCAGATGTTCTTGAGTGTCAAGCCTCACACAAATTACAGCTGAAGACAACATTTACCCCAGTGCCCACAGCCTCAGGACTTGGAACCTTTCCTTGAAGCCATGAGATTTTTTTTTCTTTTTTTTTTTTTTTCTTTTTTTTTTAAACCTGTACATTAAGCTCTGTTCCTACCCTCTCCAAGCTGTATATAACAGGCTTTAGGAAAATCCTGTGTAAGGTCAGGTCTGCTTTAAGCGACTCAGATAGATCAGCTCTTGAGAAAACAGCCTAATGTGAGAATCCTGCTGGAGCTTAGCTCCTGGCAGCAGAGAGGAGGGAGGTGACTGTACAAGCTCAGGGTACAGTTGGCTTCCTTCAATATCATCTCAGGTTTAAACTTCTCTGCATACTTAAATCATCTTATAGTATCTGACAATTGTTTTGGTTGGAAAAGACCTTTGAGATCACCAAGTCCAGCTGTCAGCCTAACACCACCATGCCTACTGAACCATGTCCCCAGGTGCCATGTCAACACAGTTTTAGAACACCTCCAGGGGTGGTGACTCCACCACCTCCCTGGGCAGCCTGTTCCAATCCCTGACCACTCCTGCAGCAAAGAAATTTTCCCAATCTCCATCCTAAACCTTTCCTGGCACATTTTCAAGCCATTTCCTCTCGTTCTGTCACCTGATACTAGGGAGAAGAGACCAACCTCTGACTCACTGCTACCTCTTTCCGGGGAGCTGTAGAGAAATGAGGTCTCCCCTCAGCCTCTTCTCCAGAGTAACCAATCCCAGTTCCCTCAGCTGCTCCTCACCAGACCTGTTCTTCCTGACCACCTCTCATCCCGTTGGTTACTGCTGTCCTCTCGGCCTTTATTCATGCCCTTCCCTGTGGCTCTCATGCTCTGCCTGTTGTGGACCTACACCTTGTGATCCAAGCCCCAGTGTTTGCTGTATGGGTGACAAGTCCCAGAAACAAGGAGCCAAACTCTCCAATGATGCCAATCATCACAGCACCATTGGCAGCCCAGAGCAGTAGGAGGCTGTGTGGTCTGGGGGCTTTAACTCTGCAAGTCCTGGCCTTTAGCATCTCTACATCACAAGCCCTGTCATGAGAACTCGGCACCTTTGGAGCTATCCCTGCCTCTGTAATGCACTCACCTGCAACTATTCACTGAGTGCTGTCTGGACAATGGACCTTACAGCCAATACTTGTGCTCTATTTATTCCAGGTGCACTCCTCATTAAAGAGAGCTCTGCCTTGCTGGCTGCACAGTTTGTTTTTCCATCCTCTGTCATTTTAGGTTTGTCACTTCAAAGATCCCTTTGAACCTGCGTTTGTGTTAGCTAATGGCGCAGAAGCTCTTTGCACACAGCTTGGCAAGGAGCAAGCATTAGTAGCAAGCAGACAGCTTTGTTCCCAGCAGGAGGTCTGCTTGCAGTGGTGTAGGAAGGTTTCCCTCCTTTCTCATGGGTGATATTGTTGTTTCATTCTCCAGCTGCCATTTCTATCCAGAAAGAGTTCTTGCAGGTGGTACTCAGACTGACACACCCATGGGAGGGGATTCTGCCCCTTTGCTCTGCTCTCCTCAGACTCCACCTGGAGTCCTGTGTACAGTTCTGGAGACCCCAGCACAGGAAGGACATGGAACTGTTGGAGTGGGTCCAGAGGAGGCCACAAAGATGCTGAGAGGGCTACAGCAGCTCTGCTGTGAGGACAGGCTGAGAGAGTTGGGGCTCTGCAGCCTGGAGAAGAGAAGGCTTCCAGGAGACCTTAGAGTGGCCATCCAGGATCTGAAAGGGGCTACAGGAAGGCTGGGGAGGGCCTATTGAAAAGGTCTTGCAATGCCAGGACAAGGGGCAATGGGTTTGAAGTGGCAGAGGGGAGATTGAAACTGGATGTTAGGTGGAAGCTCCTTTGCAGTGAGGGTGGTGAGACACTGGCACAGGTTGCCCAGGGAGGTTGTGGCTCCTTCCTCCCTGGAGGTGTTGAAGGCCGGGTTGGAGGAGGCCTTGGGTGACCTGTGCTAGTGGGAGGTGTCCCTGCCTATGGCAGGGGTTTGGAACTGGATAATCCTTGAGGTACCTTCCAACCTTACCATTCTATGGTGCTGGGAAGAACCCATCCTTCAGTGTCTGTGTGCCTATGCAGGCACAGGGCTATTGTTTTAGTGCAAACCCTTGTGATACTCCCATTCTAATTTCATTCTACTTCATTTTAAAATATTGATGGGCATTCGTGCCCTAGGTACGCTTAGTAAAATGCTGACTGAAAAGCTGCAAGTTTAATGGTTAAATTAATGCCCATTTTAAATTCACAAAGTCCTTTCGCTGAGTTGCTTTCCTGTTTCTTTCTGAAGGAAACTGTGGGAGGTTTGAGTTGCTGGTTGAAATGTGATTACTGGCACATGGGCCTAGCAGCTGTAGCCTTGCTTTTGCCTTGTGCAGCTTTATGAGGACTAGTTTGTTAGGCATGGTGAGCTTTGGGAAAGGACAAAACTCTTCTGCATCTTGGATGTTTTTCTTCTTAGCTTAAGATGCTGGGTAGGGGACAAGCTGCTGAAGAGTGTTGTGGTAGGCCTAAATATGCCAAACCAGGCTTATACATGTCCTGGCTTGCCCAGCCAGGTTTTTCTGCTCTCCACTCTTCTGCTATCTGGAGAAGAAACCATGGAAAAGAGGACAAAGAACCTGGAGCCACTGAGTCTAAGGACTGTGGCTTGCCCAGACATGTTCCCATGCTCCCCGTCCTGTGCTGTGGGAAGCAGCTGTGGGAAAGGAAAACCAAAGCTCTGGCTTCAGCCGATATGGTCGAGCTTGGCAAAGTGCCACCCTGATTGGCTAATCTGTGTCCAAAGGCCCATTAGTCTCAGGCTGTACTGATAAAAAGGGATGAGCAGGTAGCCCAAGGTGCTGTCTGCCCTTGTATTCATGCCTGCTGCTGCTGCCTCACTGGATCCTGAACTGCCTGAGAACTCCACTGCCTCGAGTTTACCAGGAACAGGCTCTAACTGCCTGCAGGCACTCAGCCTGCACAGCCAGCCTGACGTTGTGCTGCTCTGCTCTCCCAAAGGGAGAAGAGGAGGCTCAGGGCTGACCTCATTGCTCTCCACAACTACCTGAAAGGAGGCTGTAGCCAGGTGGGGTTGGTGTCTTGTCCCAGGCACCCAGGGGCAGAACAAGAGGACACAGCCTCAAACTGCACCAGGGCAGGTTTAGGCTGGATGTTGGGTAGAAGTTCTACACGGAAAGAGAGATTGGCAGTGGAATGGGCTGCCTGGGGAGGTGGTGGAGTCACCATCCCTGGAGGGGTTTACGAGGAGGCTGGATGAGGCACTTAGTACCATGGGTTAATTAATTAGAAGGGTTAGGTGATAGGTTAGACTCGATGATCCTAGAGGTCTTTTCCAACCTGATTAATTCTGTGATTCTGTGATATATTTGTTATCTCTTTCTTTGTGCACTGAATCATAGAATGGTTTGGGTTAGAAAAGACTTCTAGAGGTCATCCAGTCCAAGCCCCTTGCAGTCAGCACGGACATCCCCAGCTGGATCAGGTTACTCAGAGTCCCATCAAGCCTAACCTTGAATGTCTCCAGGGATGAGGCCTCCACCGCTTCTGTGGGCAACCTGTTCCAGTGTTCCACCACCCTCATAACAAAGAAGTTCCAAATGGCCAGTCTGAATCTACCCTCCTGTAGTTTCAAACCCTTGCCTCTCATCTTATTATTCTGTGCCTTAGCGATGCTCCAGTGCCATGGTTACTGTGATGGGAGGAAGAGAGGGGAAAAAGGAGCTGTGAAGGCTTGGGCTGCAGATGGAGTTTTTTTGACTAAATTACAGTCACTCAGAGTTTTGTCCAACATGAAACAGTTCTGCCTCAGTAGAATCAACTCAGTAAATGGTAGCTGTAGACTGGTTGAAGCCATGGTTGTCTGGGGTCATGGGGATGTCTTGCATGAAAAAGATAATGAGATGCTGCTGGTTTGCTGTTTTTTCCAGGGTTCCAGTGAGTGAATAGGCTTTGCTATTTGTATTCCCTTCATTTAGCAGGGCCAGAAGAAACAATTTGAGTGACGACACGACTGTGACTCAGGGCATGTGTGGTAGTGAGGGATTTCAGCAAGAGCACAAAGGCACAGACTGTGGAAGGAGCAGATGCAGACAGAGTGATGGCTTGTGTACAAACTGATGCCTTGTTCTGGTGTGTGGCACTTTAAGGCTCTATGTGGCTTTAAGAACCACACAGTTGAAGACCTCCAGAAGCTGGAGAGGTCCAGAGGGTGTACTGGAAAGTGTAATCTTTGTATTTCTTCCTGTAACCCTGCGTCCCTATAAGTCTGTGAAGTCAGTACCTTCCTTTCTCCTCCCTTTCTCCCTTCCTGGGAGATAAGGCTCCCTTATCTCTGGGTGTGCTATGAGGGAGGCTCACAGCCTGGCTTGGCCTCAGCAGAGCTAATTCTTACTGTGTCACTGGTTCCTGAGCAGGGAGGTATGGGTGAAGGGAGCATCTGAGGCTTGGTTGGTGGAAGGCTTTGGAAGGTCTAATGAGATTGTTGTAAGCCTGGGTGGCAGGACTGGGCCAAGACTGAATATGAATTTGTGTGTTCTACATACACTTTACTATGCTCACCATTATGTAAAATCATGGAATCACAGAACCTTAGAAGTTAGGAAGGGACCTCCAGAGATCATTGAGTCCAACCCCCCTGCCAAAGCAGGATCACCCAGGGTAGTCTGCACAGGAATGCATCCAGGTGGGTTCGGAAAGTCTTCACAGGAGGAGACTCCACAACCTCTCTGGGCAGCCTGCTCCAGGGCTCTGTCACCCTCACTGTAAAGAAGTTTCTCCTCATGTTGAGACAAAACCTTCTGTGTTCCAGTTTGTATTCATTGCTCCTTGGCTTATTGCTGCTGACCAGCGAAAAAAGATTGGCCCCAGCCACTTGACCCCCACCCCTTAGGTATTGATAGATATTGATCAGATCTCTTTCTCAAGACAGCCTGTAACATGGTAGCTTGTGAATTGCTTCTCCATTTCAACTTTCCAACCATTCTCCAGTCACTTGCCTGTGAGCAGTATTGCTTTGGCCCTTTTGGAGCAATAGAGCATTCTGTCCACTCCTTTAACCATGACACGGAGTTGGCATCAAAGCTCTGTGTTGTAATTAATCAAACCCTGCCCATCAGAGAACTGGATTGAAGAGCTTTAGCAGAGGTGCAGTTCAAGAGCTGTGTGTCTTTTTCCTGCTGATGCTGGAACAAATAGCCCTGCTTTGCAGAGGGATTGGGGGAGATTAGAAATGGCATAGGGGATTTTAGGCTTGTTTCCTGTCATTTAGACCTCTGGCTTGTAGATGAGCTGTGGAGTTAAGATGTGAAGTAAAAATAAAAACACCCACTAGAGAAATAGGCTGAAAGCATTTTAAAGTTTCCATCTCTCTTCTGTCAGGAATAAGTTTTCCCATGGCAGAAGCATGGAGGTTTCACTTGATTCTACTTCTTGTTTCCTCCTATGTAGAGAAATCATATCCTGGGCTGTGTCGAGAGGATTGTGGCCAGCAGGGCAAGAGTGGGGATGCTGACTCTTTATTCTGCTCTGCTGAGACCTCAAATACTGCATCCAGTTCTGGTGTCCCCAGTGTAAGGGCACAGAGCTGTTGGAGTGAGCCCAGAGGAGGGCACAAAGATGATCCAGCAGCTGAAGTACCTCTGCTGTCAGGATAGCCTGAGGAAGCTGGAGGTGTTCAGCCTGGGGAAGAGAAGACTCTGGGGAGACCTTAGAGCTGCCTTCCTATACCTGAAGNAGCTGAGCCATTCTTTGATAAAAAACCCACAGAAATGCCAATATGTACAGATACAGAATACATTTTGATACAGCTCAGGTGTACAGCCCTGTTGACATCTGGGTACGTGTGTTTATGGAAGCAAGGGCATGGTACCACACTCCCTCTTAAGGTCTCAGCCAACATCTGTTGCAGCCCAGAGGCATGTTTGCACTGCCTTCAAAGGGGCCTGATTAATCAGGCACTGAACATTTCTTATCTACTTTCGCATGAAATACCAATGTCTGCTGCATTGGTGGCATTCTTCTTGCACTCCAAGTGCTTCTGGAAAACAGGAATATCAAAGATACAGCAATTAAAATATATTGTTTTTCTGGCTGGGTGAATATATTTATCTTCATTAAATGTTCATTTCAAAGTGTAACCCAGAGGGAGTTTTTAAATTAACCCAGATATGAGCTTTCAGCAAGCAAACCCGAGCCTATTCTGTGAATAAAAATTACATTTCACCAAATTTTTTTCCACTCTGAGGGAGAGGAAACACATCAGTGAAAGGCCAAACAAAGTGCTAATCACACAAGGGCACTTCCAAACAGCACTCAGCCTCACTCTCCTATGCCATGCAAACCTAGTGACATCCTGCTTCAGTTTTAGTTTAACCCACCCGGGTGGTTCGCGTGTGTGCGAGCCATGTAGCAGAGCTTGGCAAAGTGTGATGCTTTGGCTATGCAAAATGTACCTTTGAGGGTGTTTTGTAATGCTCTGCTCACCATAAAACGTCTGTTTCTGTGTTAAATCACAGTGCCTCAGAGGAGTTTTGGGTATTTTTCTGCGTTTCCCAAAGACCTGTGTTCAAGAAGCTGTATCTGGTCTGTTTTCACATCTAACCATGTTTTCTTCTTGATCACAGCTGGGCTATTGCCTCCTTTGAAGCAAAAGTCACTTCACAGCATTTCAACCCAGTCAGTGCCTTGCTCAGGAGCACATTTGCTGCACAGCTAGCTTATACAGATTAAATATTTTATTTGTTTTAAACTCAGTTGTATATGGAAAAAAAAAAAAAACCCAAACCCAAATCTCCCTAAACTCAGCCCATGGAGGTTTTCAATGTTTTGTGCTCTGAATTCTCTGAGTAGCTTACTCATCAGGTTAAAATAATAGCAGCTTGCAAAACCCTTCACAGCTCAAAGCCTGTGAAGGACAAACTTTGCAGCTATACAGGAATTTGAGGTTAGAAATGGATAAAGAAAGACAACCTGGATTCCCAAGGGCTTGTCCCTTCTGCTATTCCTAGCGGTGTCCCCATCCCTGCAGCTTGTTTCTTTGGGCTCTTTGAGTCAGTTTACTGAATTACAAATAGCTTAGGAGTGGGTGTCAGGAAAATGAGGCCAGACTCTTCTCATTAGTGCCCAGTGACTGAACAAGAGGTTAGGCATAGGAAGTTCCATCTAAACATGAGGAGGGAATTCTGTACTTTGAGGGTGGCAGAGCCCTGGAGCAAGCTGCCCGCAGAGATTGTGGAGACTCCTCTGCAGACCTTCAAAGCTCAGCTGGATGTGTTCCTGTGTGATCTGCTTTAGGTGATCCTGCTCTGGCAGGAGGGTTGAACTCAATCTTCAGAGGTCCCTTCAAACCCTTACCATTCTGTGAACAGTTTTAGGTTGATTTTAGTCTAAATATTCAGTGTGCTGATCTTCAGCTCCAAAAGAGCCTTGTGTCAAGTGAAGCAAGAATGCAAAGTCTGGGTTGTGTATTACACTACACAGGAGAAGAAGCTGGTTCCTTCTCTGGCACTCAGGAATGCCCTCTTCAGTGAAAATGGCTCTTTTCTGTGTGTGATAAACTAAGAATTATGGTCACTTTTGTTCTGTTCAGGCAGGCACAGTAACTAAGTAAATATTTTATTATCTTTAGACCTGTTGTGTTCTAGATAGCTGAGAAGAGGACAGCACTGCTATTCCATTAAAGTTTTAATTAGGCACATTAAATACAGTGTATTGTTGGATGGGTTTGGCAAAAAAATGTCCAGTATAATTATTTCATAAAACAGTTAATCTTTTCTTAGTGCTTACATCAACAACCCAGAGGTTGTGTTCAGCTGTGGTCTTTGAACAGAGCTGTGCTGCTGCTCTGCATCCAAACAAGTAACTCCTTCCTACCTAGGAGGAAGCACTTTATCTTTTCAGGCTCCTTTTTGCCATAGCAACTAAGCGTCTGTGACCCACTGGTGTGTCTGGGTCGCTGGGAGCAGTGGATGCATCCATCCACACGAGAAGGGCAGCTCAAGACCTCACAGTTGCGTAGGACCTTCTTCATCTCCAGCTCTAAAAGGATGAGGCTGTAACAATTCCCCTAGGTGCAAAGGGGCCTGGCACACTCCCAACAGGCCACATTCATCTTTGCTCAAATGAAGCTGTTGGAATTTCTCTGTGACCCTGAGACTTCTGAAGCCCAGAGGAGTTCTGTTTCTGCAGCAGCTGATCCATGGGGAGCTGCAGACTTGCAGAGCTACCAGGACAGGGAGATCCCTGCAGGTCCAGAGGGCCATGTGTGTTGGCTTCTCCTGCACTTCCCACTCCAGCCCTGAGAGTTACTTTCCCACGGTGGCACAGCTTCAGCAGGAAGAATACTGAATGTTTCTCACTGAGCTCAACTCCCAGCTGTTTGGCTGGAGAGATCTCCTGGGAATCAAGAGAGGAGCCAGGCTGGGAAGGGATGTCTCACTTCTCAGCACACTGTTTTATTGTTGTACTAAAGGGATTCCTTCCTCCTCCTCAGGTAATTAAGAAAAGGGGAAAGAAGGGCCGGTCCTCCCTGCAGTTTAAGGGGACACTAGTGCAGTTAGTGCATGTGAGAGGGTCTGCAGGGCTGGTGGGTTGGTAGGTCTATGGCCATATCCTAAAGTCAGGACTAAGAGCTGGCTGCTGGGTCAAACAACAACCAATGCAACCTGGGTCAGGAAGTGCAGCTGTAAGAAAAAGCCCCAAGGTTTCCCCATGGGTTGTGAATGAAGAGAGAAGTGCTCCTGTCAAGTAAATAAGATAACCATTTCTGGACAGTGCATGGGTCTGGAGTCACACCCAGGGTCTTCTCTGAGGGGTCTTTTCAGCCTGGCCATGCAAGTGGAGTGCTGCCTTCTCTCAACCCCCTGCAGCCAACACAAACCTCATTAAGAGTTCCAGCCTTAGGTAATGAAAACTGTAAATCTGTAATGCTCCCCTGCCCAGAGAGGAGCTGCACTGGCTGAACAAAATGATTTGGCTCACTGCACTGAGAAATAGTTTAATCCTCCTGCGGTGGGGAAGGCAGAGAGGATGAACCAATATCTTCAGGGAGCAGGGCTGGCTTCTAGCTCAGCAGCAAGCAAAAATGGCTTTTAAAGGAAATTAATTTTCCAACTTTTGCAAGATTAAAAAAACCCAACAACCCCAGGACTTGTTCAACGCTTTGTTGAATATTGTTTCTTTTATCAGTAGGAAACCCAAGATGTAACCTACACAAATAGTTCCTCTGTAGCTCCTTGTCCTCACAGACCTCTGTACCTTCTGACAGGCACAGGCAGATGTGTCCTGTCTAAGATGTGCTCTGGTGGCTGGCAGCAGAGGAGCTCAAGAGGAGCAGATCTGAGCCATGTGAGTTATCAGGGGTAATGACACGATGTTAACTCCCCAGTCCTCATGGTGAGAGCCTCACACTCAGCAGAGGGGACAGCTAGTGGTAGGATGTAAGTTTTGGGATGTTTTGCCTATTTCCAAGCTGGTAAAGATGCAGAACTTACAGATCTACATCACTGAGTAGATGATCAATTTTTGACCTATCTGCATGGTTGTTGTCTGTGGCAATCTGTCACATCTCATCTGACCTGCCCAGCTGGCAGAGGAGAATGAAGTTCAGTAAGTTCATGCAATAACTAGGGTTGGAAAAGCTCTCTGAG
>VWYK01095359.1:0-23460 GCA_013399775.1 Semnornis frantzii
TACCATTAGCTATGACTGCATGTTTTCTGCTGCATTCCTTATTATAAATTTTGCCTTATTAAATTTAGGTATTCAAAAATCACAATAAAAAAAACCCCTTTTTATTATTCCAATGACTCCCAAGTAATTTAAATATCATTTCACAGAGGTAAGAATTGAGAGCATTGTTTTCTAGATGTTAAGCTCCATAGCTCCAGCAGATTGTCCCCACACCTTTAGACACCCAGAAACTCCAGACTGCTTAAAGGGCTGCTTATTATACCAGTGCAGACTGGCACCATGATTGCATCAGACCTGTCCTACAAATATGCTGCACATGCACAGCAAAATCAGCATATTGCTTAATAGGAACTACACATAGAAACTGCTGCACCCATGTATTTAATACTGACATATCCCAGGTGCTGTGAACTCATTGCACATGGATTTCACTACTCCTGTGTAGGCAGCTGTTAGAAGAATCACATTTAGATGCTCAGCATCCCTATTTTTGGCAAACACATCCTCCAGGTTTGATTATACTTTATTCTGCATATGAATATTGTCTCCCATGCTCATTATAAAATCTGTGCAACTTGACCTACTGACATTGAGAAATCTTTTTTCAGGGTGCTGTTCCATATTATGAGGAAAGGCTGAGGGAGATGGGGTTGTTCAGCCTGGAGAAGAGGAGACTTAGAGGGGACCTTATCACTCTCCACAACTACCTGAAAGGAAGCTGCAGTCAGGTGGGGGTCAGACTCTTCTCCCCTTGTGACAGGTCAAGAGGGGCATGGTCTGAAGCTGTGCCAAGGGAGGTTTAGGTTGGATATTAGAAAGCACTTCCTCACAGAAAGGGTAATTAGGCACTGGAATGGGCTGCCTGGGGAGGTGGTGGATCTTGATGATCTCAGAGGTCTTTTCCAGACTCAATGATTCTGTAATTCTGTGATATTGCAGTAACTGCATTATAGCACCAGTACCTCAGTTCTCTCAGCTGTTGTGTATCCCCTAAAGCATTTTGTTTTCCACTGATACATGTGCTTGATTCATTCTTTATTCATAAGAGCTCAATGGTCTAAGCAACTCTTTTGTGTGTGTGTGTATGTAACCTTTCCTGTTAACACAAGCATGGGTTTTGTTTCTATAGCACTTACCACCACAACGATTACCTTGAATGATCTGTTGCTACACTGTTTTATTTATGTACTCTAGGTTCAAAAGTCCTTAGGTGCAGGACATAAAGGTCAGGTGAATAATTAAGAATTCTACCTCATCAAGGAATTATCTGAAAAATTAGTCACTTGTTACATCAATACCATGTGAAAATACAAAATCCCAGTGGAAGGTGGCAGCTGTTTCTTATGTCCATGAGATTCTAACATTAATCATCCCATTCAGGTCAATCAGCCTTCTCTGGCACCCAGGCATGCACATTTTTGAGTGCTTGTAACGTCCCCTGAGATGAAAGCCAAGCATACTTGGATTCTTCTAAAATGTCCTCACTTCTTTAGGGCTGAGTTAGAAGTAGTGACCCTGCAGCCTGAAGCTCACTGGCGTGGTTCAGTGGAGTTCAGTGAGCACAGATTTAGGCTGCAGCTAAATACAGACTGGTAGGTAAACAAGAGTGAAATGTTTTTCATGTCAAAAAAACCCCAAACAATACAAACCTTCCAATTATCTTCAAAGCATTTAGAAATATCTAAAAGGAACAAAAATTATTTGCCCTAATTGTGTATTTTAAATTACAAGTAATTACAGGAGAGAGGGGAAAAAAACCCCCAACCAATAAAAAAAAAAGAGGAACCTTGCAAGCTGCCCAAATCCAAGGTGGTTAAGTCTGTTTTAAAACTAAGCTATTTAAGGAGAAGGACATCTGTAAAAATCAGGAGAGTGGTGAACCTGTATTTTTTGAAATCAGAAGCCACAGGCTCATTTAAAGCAGCAGTGGCCAGCAGGATAAAGGAGGGAGAGTATTCAAGACACAGAATCCCACTAGCACTGGGCTATACAAAGGCCATGCATAATATGAAGGTTTCTAATGAGAGAATTGAAGCATTCCACTGAAAACAGCAGGTGAGTACTCCATCTTTTTCTATTTCACAGAATTGTCAGGGTTGGAAGGGGCCTCAAGGATCATCCAGTTCCAAGCCCCCTGCCATAGGCAGGAACACTTTCCACTAGATCACGTTGCTCAGAGAGACATCCAGCCTGGCCTTAGAAACATCCAAGGATGGGACTTCCACCACCTCCCTGGGCACCCTGTTCCAGTGTTTCACACACTGTTGGTGAAGAATTTCCTAATGTCTAATCTTAATCTATCCTCCTCTAGCTTGGATTCATTCCCCCTAGTCCTATCACTACCTAATATCCTAAAAAATCCCTCACCAGCTTTCTGGTCAGCCCCCTTCAGATATTGGCAGGCCACAATAAGGTCTCCTCAGAGCCTTCTCTTCTCCAGACTGAAGAAACCCAACTGTCTCAGCCTGTTCTCATAGCAGAACAGCTCCAGCCCTCTGATCATCCTCATGGCCCTTCTCTAGACACATTCCAGCACATCCGTATCTTTCTTGTAGTAGGTGTTCTTAATCAGTGGAAGAAAGGTATGTGGCAGTTTTGATAAGAAAGAGAATACACTTCCCAAGCCTGAGTCAGCATGTAGCAGTTTATGTACTTTCTCCTCAAGCATTTAAGTGATGCATTTAAGAGGTTTTGGTTTTCTATGCCTGGGACTTCCAGTGAAAAAACGCAAACGTGTTTTGTGGTGTACACTCAAGCTTGCCTGGAAAATCATAGAATCATAGAATGGTAAGGTTGGAAGGAGCCTCAAAGATCATCTAGTTCCAGGCCCCTGCCATAGGCAGGGACACCTCCCACCAGCACAGGTCACTCAAGGCTCATCCAACCTGGCCTTGAACATCTCCAGGGAGGGAGCAGCCACAACCTCCCTGGGCAACCTGTGCCAGTGCCTCACCACCCTCACTGCAAAGAACTTTCTCCTACCATCCAGTCTAAACCTCCCCTCTGCCAGTTTAAACCCATTGCTCCTTGTCCTGTCATTACAAGACCTTGTAAATAGTCCCTCCCCAGCCTTCCTGCAGGCCCCCTTCAGATACTGGAAGGCTACTATAAGGTCTTCTCAAAGCCTCCTCTTCTCCAGGCTGAAGAGCCCCAATTCTTGTAGCTGTCCTCATAGGAGAGCTGCTCCAGCCCTCTGAGCATCTTCATGGCCCTCCTCTAGACCCGCTCCAATGTCCTGAAGCTATTGTCTCCTGGACGTGATCCTTAACTCCATTTTATTAACCCAACATTTCATGGATACTGATCTTCACATTAAGAGAAGGAAATAATGACTGTTTGCTTAAGTTTATGAACTGAATGTGTGAACCACAAACACAAGTTCCAAGAACCATCAGTTACAACAGCTTTAATGAAGCCACCACAGTGCAATGTCACATACATTAGTATTGCTTGACAGCAACCCATGACTATGTGCAATAGCTCTCTCCTGAACATCTTAATCGTGTCACATGCTGCTTATGCTTCTACTCTTCCCAGTATATTCAGAGACAAGTCTATTTTACATTTGTGCTTTTTTGACAAGGTATGGCAATGCTTATAAAAATAAACATACAAAAGACTTCAGCTGTGCTACATGCTATTACCATACCATCCTCCCTCTCTTTAGGAAGGGTGTCCCTTTTCTTTAAGCTTTTCTTCTTCTTGGCTTTAGCAGTGCAAGGAGTTTCCAGCCTTGGGATTCTTTGCTATGTTCTGAATTGACTAGAAAAGTAGGTGCTGTCACTCCTCATGATACAGGTAAGTCTACACAGTATTCCTCACCAGCCAGTACTGTACAGGAAAGGGAAAAAAAGACAACAAAACCCCCAAACATGTTTGTCATCAAGAATCATAAATATGGTTGATTGTATATGCCACAACTGAGTTTGTAACAATTCTTAAGTATGCAGATGTTTACATTCTGCAAAGTTATAAAATACAGGCCTGAAAGAGACCTTCAGAAGTCACTTGCCCTTTCCAAAACAGGATCACATGCAATATATCAAATTACTAAATTAGAAAAGGTGTTACAAAACACAAAGCTATACAATATATAATACAAGAAATACTGGGCACTGAAAAAGCTTAGTTCTGGATTAGCTTTTCTGCACGCTGGTTAATGCTTTGCCAAGTCCTGTTTTGCACATGTGCATGAACACATACATCCACACACCCTCTCCTAAGTACAGGCTTCAGGAGAGTAAGAAATAAGTCTCTGTCTGCTTGTAACATGCAGCATTTGCTTTCCCCTCAAAAACAGCTGGAAGAGAAGCTCCATGGAAGAGCCTCTTCTTTGCCACATGAAGAAAGCTCTGACAAAACTTAGACTACAATGACATCTGCTATAAGCTGCTGCAGGTCTATGACCAACACAGACGCGGCTCTGCCTCACTGGGCTATTTATTTGGAATTGCTGGCTCCAGAAACACAAGCCAGGATCCACCTCCATTACTCCTTGAGACAGGTATCTGTGTGAAGTTTGCATACACGAACTGCTCACAGAGCTGCTTTTCTATTTTCACCTGTTACCCCTAGTGACTCGTGAAGCATCCCTGAGTTTATTAAACTATGGAGTACCTACGGCATGCTTTAGAAACTTTTGGAGGTTTTTAACACCTATGCTAAGACTTCCCTCCAAAGTATGGGTGCTAATTAAAATGCTGCATTGACAAAGAAATACTGCTTCTCCTCAAATGTATTTTCTAAATCCCTCACATACCATGTAAAAATATACATAGTTCAGCACCTGAAGTTTATTGATTTTCTCTGGGACAATGGATACTAAATGATGTGTGGCTCCATCACAAGTCCTGCAGCGGCCAAAAAAGGAAAAAACCAGTAAGGGTGACATTAACCACTGTTGTACAAACCAGCTCCATGCTTTAGATGACATCTCCATCCAAAAACATCAACTGGTGGAAAATAAAGTTAAAATTTATTTTCCCTTTAATTCAAATAGCTAATAAAATAGTCCAAAGACAGGAATGAGAAGCAAGTGGCTGCAATAGTCTTAAGGAAGTTCCTTCCTTGGGAGGAAAAAAAAAAAAAAAAGCATTTTTAGGAAGGTTGTTTTTCCTAGTTTCATTTAAGGCAATTTTACTGGAGGTGAAAACAACAGCTTGCAAGTCTCTCTAATGAGCTGCTCAAAAATCATAGAATCACAGAATTAACCAGGTTGGAAAAGACCTTCGAGATCATCAAGTCCAACCTATTACCCAAATCTTGCCTCTTCCTTTCCACACCTGAAACACTACATCTTTATTCATAAGCAAATGTCTGAATAAAATAAGGATGACTCAAGTAGCTGGGAGGGAGAGGAGCAAGTTAGCCACCCAAACAGAACTGACATAAGAATACATAAATAATACCTCAGGTAAAAGCTATTTGCTTAAAGATGCCAATATTTTTACTCATTTATTACCAGGGCTATCAAGAAATACTTTGGAAAAAGTTTTTTTCAGTCTCCTACAAAAGCACCACATTTACACCAGAAATATTCCTTTGTTGTTTTGACAGTTGACCATGGATTTAATCTTTCAATTTAAGTATGGTGCTCTCTCTGGGGAGGAGTAGTAATATGTAGGCTTGATGTTTCCCAGGACTTCATCTTCCCAGTTGGGGAGGCAGCAGAAGAAGAAAGCACAACCTATTACAACAACAGTGCTGGCCCAGCCAAAGCCATAGGCCCAGCTGAACATATTATCTCCTGTCAGTGGTATTTCTTCTACGAATTTTACTGGGTAGATGACCAGGCCAATGATCTGGAAAGCAGCTAGAGAGAGAAAGAAAGAAAACCAGGAGTAAATTATGATGAATATATTACATTTCCCACTACTAAGAGGTATTGGAGATAACCACATACCCTTTTAAAATACGTAAAGATTAGCTTCAGTTCAATAATCAGATCTAAATTCTTGCAGAGCTATGTGACTTCTAGCTAAGGCAGATCCCCATGCCTATCTGACTGCAGCAGCTACAGCTGACATTCCCAAGTTGCTCAGGCACATACCTGTATGCTCTGCCTTACAACCAGGCACTGTAATCCCTGCAGAGCTAGTTACCTCCCACTTGTACCATAGCCCTGTCACTCCTCCCCTCAGGAAGGTGGGAAGATTCCAGGGCTCTCAGCTCCTAAATCTTAGCACTAGGTCAGAAGTTCTGGTTGCCCTCATACACTGCTTTTGGGAAAGTGCTAGCTGGCAGAGGTCACTGGAGCTCCATTAACCATTATCTTCTCAGAGTGTAAATCAACCTTCCCTTGTTCCCTACGAAAATGAGTCATAAATCAGCCAAAGACAGCTTATTTCATTAAGGAGGTTCCATCCAGCATGGTTTTCTGCTGACACCTGGTTTAGATCTCAAATAATCTTGTCTTTGTGCCCAGCCTTACCAACAACAAAGAGCAAGCCTCCAATTCCTCTCACAAAGTTGAAGCGGAGTATCTCAATTGAGAACGCAATGACTGCGAGGGCAAAGCAGATGACCAGGATCACAAAGCCAACAAGGTACGTGGCAGCTGCTGCTCTCCCCCATCCTTGAAGAGAAAACAAGAAAGATGTTAGCACTGTAGTAAGCTAGGTCATTGCAGGTCTTTGGTCTCCCTCGATCACTTTCTGTTGAAATCCTTTACTGTAAGAAGCATGCCTTAGGCCAAGGCAATGCTGGATGCCTCCAAAGCACATAGCTTCAGAGCAGAGAGACTCCATCATTGGCATCACAGCACAGAACTTTCTATCTGCTAACTTGTCCTGCTGAAAAGAGTGATACAGTACAGCATGGTAATAGAGGTAACACCTCCATTCTCCATATCTGTAAGAGACTTACACACATCTGAGCAGACAGGGCACACAACCACTGAGAATGTACTCTATTATTGTTACCATTCCCATTCAACATGCAAGTTTCCAAAGCCACTTCCATGCATGGGGAAGTATGAGGGCAGACGATGGTTGCCACCACAGGAGGTAGCTGCTGGGAAATGATAGTGCTGTCAGCATACAGCTGCTCAACTGTTTGTTGATAACAAGAATAATGCATGCAGAGCAGAATTAGCATAACCAATAAGAAATAGATTTGGAATAGCTGAAGTGAGAGATGGTAAGAGGAAAGACCTCTAAGACAAGAGCAGCTCTCCTACAAGGACAGGCTACAAGAGTTGGGGCTCTTCAGCCTGGAGAAGAGAAGGCTTTGAGGAGACCTTATAGTAGCCTTCCAGTATCTGAAGGGGGTCTACAGGAAGGCTGGGGAGGGACTATTTACAAGGTCTTGTAATTACAGAATGAGGGGCAGTGGGTTTAAACTGGCAGAGGGGATATTCAGACTGGATGTTAGGAGGAAGTTCTTTCCAGTGAGGGTGGTGAGACACTGGCACAGGTTGCCCAGGGAGGTTGTGGCTGCTCCCTCTCTGGCGGGGGTCCGGGCCAAGTTGGACAAGGCCTTGAGTGACCTGTTCTAGTGGGAGGTGTCCCTGCCTATGGCAGGGGGTTGGAACTAGATGATCCTTGAGGTCCCTTCCAACCTTAGCATTCTATGATAAACATCTGTTTGTAGCTGAAAAAAAATTTAGAAACAGCTAAATCATATCAGCTGGAGAAGAAATAGCAGAATCTGAGGTAAAGTGGAAAAGGACTCAATCATTACTTTGACATCTGATGGGCTAGAGTAGTGCATATTCTTGGGCTCAAGCAACTGCAGGCTGGAGAGGCTCAGGCACGACGCAAGTGGTGTAGCAGCAGAACAGCACCAGTACCTAGAATTCATCCACCACAGGCCAAGGCAAAGGCAAGAAAACCTTCCAGAAAAACTGCCAGCAATTCCCCTTATGTAATAACAGGGGCTTGTGAAATGGCCCTCATTGTGGGCAGACCTTCTCCTCTTTAAAAACCAAGGAGGATTTCAGGTGAGCACAATGCAAACAAAGACAAGCAAAGGTGTTCCTGCCTTGCAAGAACCTGCCCACATGGGCTAAACCGTATGGGAGAGTGCTTTGTTTTCCAGTCATCTGTCATCACAGCTCACAGCCCACATCTGCATAACATGGGTTTCTACTTTCACACATCCAGACAGAGGCAGGGTCAGAACCCGAGCTCCCTCTAATGTAGGAATAAAGGCAGCAGCAAGATCTGAGTCAAAATGGTTTCCAAAAAGTATCTCTTTCATCAGAGCTGTCTGTTCCCACACAGCTGAAGCAGCTCTGGAGACATCTGGAGACATTTTCGATACAGTCTCTGTTCCTTCAGCAAAAGAACTAAGTGAAAAAGGACAGTGAGGGAGAGAACTTTTATCTAAAGAGTTAAAATCCTCCACCTTAACTCACGCTAGTAGTTGTGTAAATGGGGAAAACCTGGTAATTTGATACACAGAATGGAGTAAAACTATCTCAGACACCTCTGCTACATACATAACTTCTCTCTGAAAGCAAACCATTGTTATGCAATTATTTTCATTAGTTCAGACTAAATTGGTTTCTTTCCCCCCCTATTACAACACCAAAAGTGAAAAACAACAGCTGTCTCTCAGCCAGAGCTCAGCACACTACCACTGCCACCCGAAGACAACACAGAAAAGGTAAGAAAAAGGGTTTTCTTTCTTCTCTCCCTTCTTGGAGCTATGCAAGACAGCAAAACCTTAGATTAGTCCTCCATCAGCTATTTGTGCATGTCTCATACCCCTTCCCTAAAGCTGTACTGCAGGGTGACGAGGGAGGGAGGACACCTGATGAGGATATGGAGATTAAAGCTACATCAGTGGCCTGATAAAATCTTTTCATACCAATTATTCTCTGACCTACCTAACGCAGGTACTGGATATTGTCCCCACAATGGGATTTATTTAGGGATAACTAGTTAAAAAAAGGGGATACTTAACCACTGTACACAGCCAGCCCAGGAAAAGTGATTCAGACTAAATAACCTAAGAATGCTATTTATTGGTATTTCCTCTATTAAAAACAAACACACAGCAAGAAGGAACACTTAGTTATCAAAGCACATTGCCTTTCAGATGTATTATATATGCTGGCCCAGTGTGGAAAGTCAGGCCAGTTTTAGCTGCCTGATAAAATACACTTAGAAGTTAGACACCTTGAAGTTTGGTGCAATTGAAGGACATACAAGCTAGAAAGACCCCTTTGGTCTCTCTGATATTTCTGTATCCACTGTGCTTAATTTACAAGTGTGACAAGCTTCTGGATACAGGTCAGCCCAGCTCTGCTCTCAGTGTTTTAGTTTCTTGTCTCTGGTAATATGAAAATGATGACACATAGCTGCATTTGTCATCTTGTCAAGCAGATTAATATCAAGCCCAGTTCTGTTTCAGGTCTTCAGAACAGGGCAGTAGTAAGTCACAAGCATTATGAAATTCAGTGAGCTCTGTGCTCACATGTGTCAGAGCTTGGTGCTGGTGACCCTACCCATACCCTCCTCTCCTCTCTTCTCCAGTGGCAGTTACTAGCAGATAGATACTGAAAAGCCTGACAAGACTGAGTCGTGGGTGCTGGCCTCAGCATTGGATGGGTCTGCTCTAGGCTGGACTAGACCATAGCCATCAAAAGGCCAGCCTGCCACATCAGTCACAGGAAAAGCAGCAAAAAGGTCTGGATTTGTACATGTACACATAATATAAGAGAAATCACAGAAAAATAGCCCAGAAGTCTTTTAACAAGTGACTGATGGAAGATGTTGGGGTGGGAGAATGCACCCTTACAAGAGTGGAAAGGAGCATGCATCCCTGGCATGCTCCCTTCCCACGTAGACCACTGCGATGCTCACCGACGGGGAGAGCTTTCAGCAGAGGAGCTGCAGCAGGGCTTTGACTGAAGTTACTTTTTCTCCATGCAGGATCCCCCTCATTCTCATACCCGCCAAATCAGGCCTTCCCAGCTCCTTTTCCTCCCACAGCCCCCTGATTGCTGACCGAGGCCTCCAAGGCACACAGCTCTCCTGTCTCCTGTCTCCTTTTACAAGATCCTCTCACTCGCTGTTTGCTGCCTAAGAGCCAGGCAGACCTGTTCACACTCACAGAGCTTCAGTTTCTAGCTGGTTTGTCCTCAGAAGTACCTTGTAATCACAATAATTTAAGTTTCCCATTAAATAAAAAAGAAAAGAAAATTAGTCCCTGCATTTGGCAAAGCAACTCAGAATAGGCATAAATATGATGTCTGTTTATGAAATCGAACAGTAAGACCACAATAATTTGGGGCTACATAAACAGAAGAGAGGAAAAGCAGAAGACCAGTTGGAGGTATTAGCATTTCCCAGGTTAGCTTTGCCTCAAAGGAGAGTGAAGTTCTTTGCACCTCATCAGCAGAAAAGCATTTATCAATTAGGTGGTGGTGAAAGAACATTTTTAAAAAGAAAACAACTGTACTGGTGTTGAAGGTCTGTAATTACTAGGAAGGATTAAGACTTCTATAACATAGCTTGATTTATGATGACTATGGAAAGGAACTAAGCTGCAAACGCTATTGTGCAAATGGCTAGGAGGAGTCAGGATTATTTAGAGTTGATGAGAACCAGCAGCATGATTAAAAAATAAAATAAATAAATAAAAAGGCAACAGAGCCTAAGTGATAGGTGTATTTCCTGATTTTATTCAGCCACACCTCAGCCTCACCAGAGAAGAGACTGAAACTCTACAGGGTAGCATGTGTTTAAACCTAGATTTCCCCTTAGAAATTAATAAAAAAAGACAGGGAAAATAGTCTAGCAGGAAGATGGACTGCTACAGGATTTGAAGCTACAAGACTTTCTCAGCTTTCTTCACTAACTTACAAAAGCAAAAGCTAGTTTGTTGGTATCTGAAAAACAGGAATCTTAAGGTAGAAGTTTTTACCATGATTGGCATAGATGAGGTTTTAGTTTTGACACTGTAGTTAATATTTTCCTGCATATAAATGCCAGTAGTAATTTCCCTCTGGCCTTGAAAGCCCCTTACACAGAATGTCAAAAAATACTTGCTTTTGTTAAGGAAACAGAGGAACAGTGGACTGTGAGCAAGAGAGTGCTGTCAGTAGTATTTTCTTGCTCACATAATGAGCAAAATTCCATGACAGCATGACTGGTGAAGGGAAGCTATAAGCATACTCACAGTAAGCACAGGACAGGTCAGAACCAAAGGTTTTCTGGGAGGGCTGTCTGGGATTTAATACTGGGAATCACTGTTCTGTTTTGGCTTTAGGAGTGCAAGAACAGTAGTTGCTATACCACCAAACATTAAATAAAAGCCTGCTAGTAAAAACTTCACTTGAGCTACTTGGTTCTGCCAGGAGCTCAGGAGAGGCAGAATTCTAGTTTTAACAGCTCCGTGTTACTCACAGTGGAAGTGCACCTGCCTGGGATGCAAGGACACCAATCTCACCTACTCACTGGGATCTTTTATTGGAGAGATGCAGTAAATGGGATTTTGGGTGTATTCAGGGACATTAACTGCCATGCCTCTGCCACTAGCATTTTCCAAGTGCTTGCACTCAGCTGCCATAACAAGCTAAGTTAGTTTGTCTCTAATACATCTTGGCATCAAGAATCAGACAGAAGAACGCCCGAAAAGAGGTGTACTGAAAAACAAATGTTCATGTAACATTCCCCTTTGATTTACCCGGCCCCTCATTGAAGTGAACACATGCACTTAGCTTCACCATTAATATGTGGTATCAAAGTCCACACCTTCTTGGGACATAGGTGCAGTGAACATGAGTCACAAAGGCTGGGCTCCTACTTTTATGTTCCACCTTTTTTTTTTTTTTTTTTCCTCCCCACTTTGTAAGGATCCAGATGAATGCTTCCCTTGCCAACTGGCTCTTAGCAGTGTCAGAAAGTCGGCTTCTATAGGATCACCTTTATGGCACACATACA
Organism: Semnornis frantzii; assembly: GCA_013399775.1. NCBI lineage: Eukaryota > Metazoa > Chordata > Aves > Piciformes > Ramphastidae > Semnornis > Semnornis frantzii. The sequence continues at coordinate 11,892 of VWYK01095359.1, forward strand.
CACCCATCTTTAGTGTTAATTCAAAGCAAAGTCAAAGTCACTGGGAGCAGTGCACACAATCCCCCACTAAATATTGCTCCTAAACTTTCAGCCTTGTTACTATAAGGACAACTGCTCTCTCCAAGTAACCGTACCGCAAACAATCCTTCCCAGATCTGATGGCTTACTGGTATGTTTTTAACACACAGTTTAATCTTACAAAGGTCCAGGCTAGGTCATCTTTAGTCACATTACAGTGCAGTACAGCAGCTCTGCATTTTGACAATATGCAGACACTGCCAGACAGGTATTTGCCAGACACAAACAAGCTCTAATGGTCACCACCTCCCTACCAAATGACATCCTACTCTTCTTTTTCCCTTTCCACTTCTTCCCTCTCATGTGGTATTTGCAAATGTGCATCCAGAAGCAATGCAGTNTCATCTTAATACAGATGCAGCTCAATTAAGAAACTGTCTCAGGGAGTCTTCTATTAATGGAGTTCCACTCTGAAGTTTTCGTTTCAAAAGGAGCAGAGGCACAGGCTGCTTAGGGTGCAAGCATTTATCATATGCAAAACACAAGTTATGCATCTCAATTAATTAACTTTTATTTTCCTGCAGCAGTGCTGTAAATGCCTGCTGGGCATTTTTTCCTTTGTAAATGCCCTCACCTATTTTTTGAACCTAATTGAATTAGCATAGAAAAAAGGAAACAAAATAAATAAAACCTGAACTTGTATGTTACATCCTGTCTCTAGTGGAGTAGACAGCGGCATTGATGTTGTGAAAATTAAAAGAGGCAAAGTCAAGCTGGTATAAACAGACCAAGGATTTAAATAAGTTTTGGGTTAAATAAGCAAAATCAAGGATATGATTCCTCTCTGACAGTTTAACTAGAAAAAACAGCAGAATGTTGCTCAGGGCTGACGCAGCACACACACCCATCAGTACTCAGGGACATGAGAAGCAGTGTCATTACAGGAGAAAGCAAATTTCAGCAGCTCTACTGCATTAACACTTCTTCCTTAGACAAATGCAAATGTCAGCAACCCCCCACTACCTTTCTTCTCTGTCTGACATGAGAGACGGGTATTTTTGTCAAACTAGTCAGATTTCTTCCACCTACAGTAAAACCGGCAGCCACCACCTGGCTGAGAATCCAAGCCACTGCTCATACAATATATTCAGGATTTAGCTTACACAGGAGTGTTGCAACGAAAAGCTTCTGGAAGTCAGCCCACCGTGTCGGGCGGCAAGGGATCTGCACAAGGAAGCAGTCCCAGCTCTGTCAGCTGAAACACACCCTTCCAGCCTCCCAGTCCCCAAAGTACCCGCATCCAGGGTCTTAAGGTGGATCTGCTTATTCGTCCAGAAAGATTTTGTTTGCAGGAAAACCAGATGTAATCAGACCCTCATATTCAAAAGAGGAAAAACAAAACAAAACATAAAAACAAATCCAAAAAACAAACCAAAACAACCCAGAAAATGGGAGTGTGCGGTATAAGAATGTTATGCCAGATACAGAAGCAGCTCAGCAAGTTAAAACAGAAGCACAATTATCCCTTGATTTAGGCCCCAGTGCAACAGAGAAGTAGGCAGAAGAAGCAGCTTTTTTTTTTTTTCTGCCTGCAAACCCGTATCAGGACGTTTTAAGCTGCCGGTCAGGAAGCATCCTAATCGCCACAGGTCGGGTCAGACTAAGGTGCAGTCTTCCTCCAGAAGGCTGGGAAAGCAAAGACCATTTTATTATTGCCCAGGTGTGGTTGTGCATAGGACACCCTGTATGAAGGTTTCCACAGTGACTGTACAGGACCATCGGCACAGGCAGGAGTAGCCGGATGGTGCCAGGTGCGGCTGCTGGGACTGCAGCCTGCAGGTTGTTGACAGAAAGTGAACACAAGAAGGGACTTGCGGCTATTTGGCTCTCCAACTTCAGTTGGAAGTAACTCCTAATAAAAAAAAAGAAAACGCCAACACTTTGGCTTCTCAGAGTTACACCCATAGAAAAGTTTGCTCAGAAGCAGCCTAAACCAGTATCTGTTTACTGGTTTAAGCCCTGAAACGGTATCAGTAGTGGTTCTGCGAGGGAAAGTCCACCCCAGAAAGCATCTGCTCCGCAGCAGCGGTGGGGAGAACGTTCACGGCGTCAGCACCCACTGCACCCGCTGCTTTTCCAGCCACCGCCGCGGGGCCCTCGGAGGGCTTCTCGCTTACCATAGTCCATAAGGGATTCGCAGCTCCAGTTGAGGTCCTCCTCGCCCCTCGTGCAGCTCTCCCACAGCGACGCTTGCTGCACGTAGGGCTCCGACTCGGACTCCAGCCAGCCCCTGCCCGCCAGAGCGATGATGCCCATGATGATGGCCAGACCCAGGAGCAGGGGCAGGAGCCACCGGCACCTCCAGCAGGCCAGGCCGCACACCACCATCCTGCCCGGCCGTCGGCGCACCCAGGAAGCCCGGGCGTCGCGAGTGGCTGGGCTGGGGCGCGGGGTGCCAAGGACACTGTACCGGGACGGGTCGAGACGCTGCGCCTGTGTCGGTCCGAGCGGGTTTTTAAGGCGCCGGAGGAGGAGGCAGTCCCACCCACATTCCTCATTCCTCTGACTAAGCCTGGCGGCGGCGGCCCCAACCGGTGGGGCCGGCGGAGAGGAGAGGAGGGAACGCGGGCCTGAGCCCCGCTCCTCACCCTGCCCCGGCTCCTGCCAGCCCCGCGAAGCCCTCGGCCCTTCCCTCGTCCGCCCCGCACTCAGCCTTGCACTTAACCCCTTGCAGGCTGCCACCCTCCCGCTTCTGGACCCGCTTCTCTGTCGTGGCCTCGCCACCGCAAAGTGCAAGCAACAGCAAAAACGTTGGGTTCTGGCAATGTTTCACAGGCCCTGTCCACCTCCTGGGTGGGGTTCATCTTTCTCCCCTCTGTTCGCTGGACAGACATCACCATTGCCCATCGCTGATGATAACAGTGATGTAGCCACTTCAGGTACCAAAAGCTTGCGAAAAGTTGCTTTGCAGTTTAAGTGATCAACAATTTCGCCACTTTGGGGGCAATATTAATGCAAAAAGAAAGAAATGTGTTATGGGAGGATAGGAATGTGACATCATTAACAGGGAAGCCATCACTTGCCTGGCGTCAAGCTCCACATTAAACAAATGCCTGTTTCCTAATAATTGTCTAATGAGTGATTGCAGCTGTGCTCTGACTCCCAACCAGACTGTGCCAGGCACAGTCCATGAGTGGTACTCAAGATCCCTATATCCTGTTGTTTCACTCTCCTATGCCTGGAAGCACGCCTGTTAAGATGGCCAAACCAAAGGCTTCCCCATTACATGGCATGAATGAACATCCACATTTTTGGTTATGGCAGAAACATTTCTTAACAATAAGATCTACACACATCCCATCCTATCCCAGCCTATTGCCCAGCACCAATGCAAACTTCTTGGCCACGAAGATGATCAGAGGGCTGGAGCAGCTCTGCTGTGAGGACAGGCTACAAGAGTTGGGGCTCTGCAGCCTGGAGAAGAGAAGGCTTTGAGGAGATCTTATAGTAGCCTTCCAGTATATGAAGGGGGCCTACATGAAGGCTGGGGAGGGATTGTTTACAAGATCTTGCAATGAGAGGACTAGGGGCAATGGGTTTAAACTGGCAGAGGGGAGATTTAGACTAGATGTTAGGAGGAAGTTCTTTCCAGTGAAGGTGGTGAGGCACTGGCACAGGTTGCTCAGGGAGGTTGTGGCTGCTCCCTTTCTGGAGGTGTTCAAGGCCAGGTTGGACAAGGCCTTGAGTGACCTGTGCTAGTGGGAGGTGTCCCTGCCTATGGCAGGGGGTTGGAACTAGATGATTTTGAGGTCCCTTCCAACCTTACCATTCTATGATTCTGTGATCCTGATTCTTGTGGGCAGACATGTGCCTATTACAGGACCAAGGCTGCCTATGTTTTGGACTTGTAACCCATATTTGGTCAACTTTTGCAGTATCTTCAAGATGCTCTTCAAACTTCCCACCAGTAAAGCCTATAAAGATGCTGTATGTATCTAAACAGTATGTACTTGTATGTACTTGTTAATGCAATGTGAATGAAAAATGAGATTGTGAGAAGTATTAATTCTCTCAATAATAATTAAAGTAGCTTAAAAGATTATTTGCGCCTTTGTCACCTAGCATGTGGCTTTTCAAAGACTGCAAATGAAAAGCAATAGCTATGAATTATTGTAACATTTCCTAAAAACTGAAAAAAAGGTTATTTTTATGATGATGCTTTTCAAAATTTCCATTTTTTACTCTTGAGGGACTAGTTGCCATTTAACTGTCACAAGGGCTTTTACAGGGAAGTGTGTATTGACTGGCAAAATCATTAAGGGCTGGTTTTAATATCTGATCAAGATTTAAATCACCTATCTGGGAAAATTAACGTCCTGCATAGTAAATTGTATTGTAACAAGGTATCCACTTATTCCTTAGTCATGCACACACACAAACACACACACAAACACATACTTTTACACACAAATACTATATATCTCCTATTCCACTCTCCAGTTCTTACAATATTAATTCAAATCATACCTATGTTTGTACTGTCCTTGAAGCCTTGGTTGCCACACCTTTGTCCTTCTCAAATCTAACCAAATCATCAGTACCACACTATAACCAAAATAACCTTCCTGTTTTGTTCCTGATAATCACTCCCATTGTTCAGATTTAGCTCCAAAACAGAGCTGTAAATAAATTTTGTCTGAACTATTTTCAAGCATAATTCATCATCATACAGTTTTGCATAGAAACGAAGGGCAGGACTAGGCACCATGAGCATCTCTTTTTGTCTCTGTGGCAGAACTGAAAGGTGATTTTACAGCAATCTCACTATCAGCAGTCAGGTCACCTCAGTAGGAGATGGAGAAGGTGTCTTCTTCAGCACAAAAAATGTGAGAGCTGTTGCAAGAAATTGAGTAGGGATGCACCGCTCAGGAAAGTGTTTGCTCCATGACAAGGTCAAAAGTTAGAGAGTTCCTCCAGTTCAGACAGGAGCATAGAGATGACCACTTTTAGTACTTGCATTCATTGTTTCCCAAGGTTATGCCCGCACCTGGATGGTGCAGTCGCTGGGTAGGCATGACGAGAAGCACCAAGGGCAGCCTCAAAACCCATCTTGGGCATTGGCAGCAATTGTGTCTACCCTGCTACTCCCAGTGACCTCATGAAGAGAAAAATAACACTTCTCCTTTCTTTTTAAACATCTGGCTTTTAAATGACTGAGAAAGCTCTCTGAAGTTAAAATATGATGCAGCAAATTTTCCATTCTGTGTGATCAAGGGCCTACAACACAGTCTATGAAATTATCTGCCTTCCGTTACAGCGTTGTTTGGATTTAGTAGTGAGGAAATCTAGCAAACTAATAAACCAGTGCCTACTGCAGCAAAATAGGCATCTCCAGCAGCATATGTAGTTTTTTCTCACTTCTAAGCTGTATAGTCCACATCTTCAGAGAGAGCAGATGGTAGGAGTCAGCTCTTTGGAATGGCTACCACACACACATGAAAAACGTGTAGTGCTATGATCATGAGGAAAAGATGCTTTAATAAGGGACAAAATAAACTGGAAGTTTGCTCTACTGAACAGTGCCTAAATCTATCTGGGCATTTTGGACCAAGCTGCTCTGCACACTATCTTTGTCTAAGAACAAGACTACAAGTTCTGTAGTATTTATGAAAACCTAGACACTTCCCCCAGTTTTTTTCTTTTACTATGGGAAAAAGCAATCATAAGCTTCTTTCACCACCACCATTCTTACCTTTAATTATTTATGCTGTAAATAAACAGATAATTTCATAGCCCTTGAGGCTCTGTAGCAGTATTTCTGCTATATAGCATAAGGAGGGATGTGGTCCTTGAATAGATGGTGGCTTATGTGGAGTAAATAATTTACCATTGTGGGCAATCATTTACTTAGCTATCAGAGAAAACCAAGCAGTGCTGAGTGAAGGTCAGGGATCAGCTTCAGCCCAGATGGGCGTGGCAGGGCTCTCACAGGTAGAGCTTTGCAATCAGCTGGTGGGAATCCCAAAACTACATTTGATGGGGGGAGAGGGACATGTTGGGCAGAATAGTGCCAAGGGCACCCCTTTGCCTTGCAGCAGGCAACCATGAGGCAGGGCAGAGAGTGACCTCAGGGTTGAGATTCCTTTTTTTTTCCTTCTCCATTTAATCTGAATATATTTTTCTAGCCTGTTTATCTCTCAGCTAAAATCATTAGGGGAAAAAAACCTCAATGTCCACAGACTGAATACTTGTTGTAAATCCAATTATTTTATAATTTACGGGTGTTGTCCTTCAGCAGCATCTTGTGCTCCCTTTCCTCCATGTCCAAGTGTCCCAATTCTACATAATCTCTCTTCAGGCATCGTAGCCATAATACCTAATTAGCATGACCAAAACAAGGTAGTCATGCAACCCATAAAACAGGATAGGGATGGGAGTTACTTGATATAAACTGCAACTACCACTCTAGCAGTATTTCTAGATCAAACTTCAGTTTCCTCATGTGTGCTCTAAAGGTGCCATTATCTGAATTTAAAAGCAAGCAATTTTCCGAACCAGCTCTTGCCAGTAGCCCTTGGTTGAATGCATCTTACATTAGAGACTCATCTGGGGCTGGAGCAGCAGCAATAAGCTGGTTCTGTGCAATTTATGTGCTGTTGAGCCTGCTTCAAAAGCCTTGTGAAAATACCAGGACATCAAGTGTGACCTGCAGAGGTGTGACTAACCCTTTCTCATTCCAGTAAGAGACAACTTACATGCCTCCATCAGCCTCAGATGACCTAAAATCTTAGAAATAAAAGGATAGTAATGAGCCCTTCTCCTTGTATGCATACTGTGCCTGTGCTTACCACATAAGTAGTCATTAAGGTGCATATCAGCTCACTAACTCAACAGCTCCACTTTTCTAAACTTAGATTGTGCAGAGGCCTGTGTGCTGTACTGGATGAAATCATGTCTCTATTAAAGGAAATGGCAGAATCCTTGGTGGCTGAGATTTTGCCCTAGAGCTCTCCAGAGGCCTAAGGCTCACTTAGATCATGCAGACACAATATCCAAGGCTTTCAGATAGTTAAGAGTCTACAGATTTGTAGCTGCAACTTTTCCTCCTTTACCTTCTCCTCTCATTTGCATTTTCAGAATGTTAAAAATGTTAAAAAGGAAAGGATCAAATAAAGAACTGTGTCATCCTTGACCTTCATATTGATTTTGGGTTGTCGATAAATCCTTTTCCAAGGCTGCAAACTGACCATCTTTGTGCATGATGCTAAGCACCAGTAAAAAAGTGCTACCGATTGCCTCACTACCACTAAAACTATCTGAGCAAGAATGGGAGATTGGTGAAGCAGGTGAACATTATTTCCTAAAGTTGCTAATATTTCTTTTTGAACCATACTTCCAAGAAGAAAAATAATTTATTTTTAAAAGTAAAATGCATATTTATGCATGAGGATTTGGGGATTTTCACTGGTTTTGAGTTTTAACATTAACTTCTACTTACTTCAAACTACAGGGGAGACTTAACCAGGATTTGCAGAGCAGCATACTTGTATTTGTTCTGAATCGTGTGTCCACATTAAATAAATTGAGAGAAAAAGTGTTTTGGAAAATTGTGCATTGGTGCAGCACCAGACAAAAAGCTAGAAATACAGTTATTGCAGCCCTGATTGGCAGGGATGCTGTTAGTTCTTCACGCCACTCTGAGCAAGGGCATCAGGTCTGAAACTCTGCTGATGCCAGAGACGTCTCCTACGAGTATATTCATTTGGAAGGAGCGTGTGATGCATGTATACTCACTCCCATACTTGCTGCTTACACGGCAGCTAGCCTGAAGGCTTCGGGGGTCCCTGCTTCAGGTTTGAGGGCGCAGCAGGAGCGCCGGCGGCAGCCCTCACCAGCAGGGGGCAGGAAACACCGCCCAAAAAGCTGGGCTGGGCTCAGGAGGAGCAACGGGGCCACAGCCGGGCCATGAGGGCTTGTAGTGTCCCCGCAGAGGGGCTTGTAGTGCCCCAGCACCCGCAGCATGGCACCGCGGAGCGTCCCGAGCAGCTTGGCTAGCTTCAGTGGGGCTCTTTCATGGGCACAACGTCAGTTTATTCCTGCTCCTGTAGCAACAGGGAGCTTTACTCCTGGGACCGCAGGCCAGGAACCCAAACGGGAATTCCTCTGATTCAGCTATTTTAGGCTGAAGGTGAAGTGAAATATCTGTTTGTCTCCCTGCTGGAGACCCACTCAGTCTGAGAGGTTGGCTCCTTGCCCCTGCACCATAGACGTGTAAGGCCTTTATGTCTTGGAAGCTTTCCGGTTGGGAGTTTGGCACTGCCTTCCATCTGTGGGTGCAAGCTCATTTAGGGAGCCAGAAGCCCCTGCTGTCCATTCTTAGCACTGATTTTATATCTATCTATCTATCTATCTATCTATCTATCTATCTATCTATCTATCTATCTATCTATCTATATGCGTGTGTGTGTGTATATACACACACACATACATGCACACACGCATGCCTGTATTATTCAATATTTTTTGAGAAAAGAGTCAAATCTAGACTTTTTCATTCAGATATCTTGAGGAAAAGATACCTGGGTTGATAAATTTATAGAAGCTTTCCCTGTCCTTGATATTTGCATTTACTTACATTAATCTGTTTTTTCTGTCTTGGTTCCTCCTTCTCCTCTGTAGCGTCATGCACATCTCAAACATGCCCACAGAGCACTATAGAAGGCCACCACCTTTTTTGTTATTTACAGGCTCAGCACAGGCAGTTCTTGTAAAATGATGTCTTGATTCCCAGCAGCAGCATCAGGAGCTTTTGGGAAGACTTTAATCTTCACATGCACATCCAGAAGCAGACAGGATACGGCTCATTGCACAGCTCTACATTAAAGACCCTCTTTAGCTTTTATAAATGACTCATCCAATGGCTGAGCCCATCGAGGATTTCTAAGACAGTCTGGTGCTTAAGTACATGCTCAAGCGAGGGAATCACAGCAGTCAAATTAACAGCACATGTGAATGAGGCACTGGATTCATGCAACATGCATGAACATCAATACTTTGAGTCATTCTGAGGGGCAAGTTTGATGTGCTGCTTCTTACACCATCTCTTCCAAGTCTTGTTACAGCAGGAGCTGCCTCCATGTTCTTCCCTGGCAATGACTCTGTTATTATGAAAAGCAATAGTTAGAAATACAATGCTGAGTCTTCTATCCCATAGTGCTGAACAAACAGGAACAATTTCCATATGATTTTCCTGCTGCAAAGGACTCACTTTCTTCAAATCAGCTTGACCACACTTGGAGAGTTAGCTTCCTCTTGCAGAAACAGTACTGTACCTCTAATTTTAAAAGTATGTCTTTTCTGAGCACCTTGCTCTGATAGACAGAGCTGAATACATAAAGATGAAAGAGAACTTTGCAGAAGGTATTGCCTGTGGATGTCTTTTTTAAAATGGACAAAAGTAATTTAAAAACTACACACAGTGGCAGAATTAACACAACTATGCATGACTATGGGTAGGTGTTTGGAGCAGCAGGAAAGGTCTGGGAGATAGTGGAGAGTGAACAGGGAAACAGTGTGCTTGAGGTGAGAAGTTTCTGTTTTGGCAAGTGTGCTGCAGAAAAGTGTTGCTTAAGCTCATGAAGCATGATAGTACCTCCCCATTTCCCTCAAGTGTTAGTGAGCTTATACTTTCGTGCTCTAAAGCAGCAAACAGTGAGATAGAAGCATCAAATTCATGTAGAAAAGAGTGGAGATGAGGGATTTAGTTTAAACACTGTCACCAATAACAAGAAGGACTGAGGATATGTGCTTACACACATAAGAAAGAGAGGAATGGTAGGCAGGGGGAAAATATCCTCATCTTCTTTGCTCCTCTCTTTCTAGTTTACACATCGTACAGTAGATAGCAATTAAATTGAAATATAATCTGTGGTATAGTGTGATCAGTTGGAAAAGTGAGACCACAGGAGTCTTCAATTGCTCACACAATAACAGATGGGGTAATAAAACCTGGGACAGTAAGGAATATTTGCGGAACAAATGAAAGATCAACTTCCCTTCTGTTGCATAGGCAAGAAAATAGGCAAGTATTAAAGAACAATCTAAAAGGCAAATTGATGAGGGAAAGAACATATGGCAAAGATGGAAACTGTTAAATACGCACAGAGGGAAATGCATGTTTTAAAATAATTTTTACAGCATGCCTGTTCCTACCCTTCAGATGCATTTTTGTTTGTTTTGCCACCACTTGTGAAGAAGAAAGTCCTTGGATCTCTAGTACAGAGCATGAATGAACTAGGTCCAAAATATAGGTTCAGCAACATTTTAAAGAAAAGCACAACAGGCAGAGGAAAGAGAAAATGAGACTCTGTCACAGCTGATCTGAATAAAAGTGCTATCACGACCTTTTTTTTCTCACACATATAAGGTTATTATGCCATATTTAGGAAGTGAATGCAATTAGAAATGGAATGGGTATCAGCTCAGTCTAGGGAATTGCTGTACTCGGTGAAGTATCAGAAGAGTGTCCGTGTATTCTCCAATGTGTCCTCCATTCTACTGGGAAAAGAAGAAACACTGTAAATATGGGAAGCAATGATAAACTGCTGAAATACTGGAAGCCCTTGCAATTACTCAGTCTGTTGGCACAGTCTGCTGGAGGACCAGAGGAGCCTGGTGCGCAAGATGTAGTGTCCATGTACAGATCCAGTCTACAAGGGCAGCTCTAGACACAGGCAGAGCTTGCTTGCTCCCTGTGGATTGTGCAGGATTTCATATGTCCAGCATCTCAGCAGCCTCAAATGCTCTTAAATCCGTGGGTCCTGGTGGCATGCACCTGCAGGTGCTTAGGGAACTGGCAGAGGTCATTTCCAGACCACTTTCCGTCATCTGTGGTAAGTCATGGCGGACAGGAGAGGTGTCTGGGGACTGGAGGAAGGCAAACATCACTCCAGTCTTCAAAAAGGATAAGAAGGAGGACCCAGGCAACTGTAGACCGATCACCCTCACCTCCATCCCGGGAGAGGTAATGGAGCAGCTTACCCTTGGCACCATCCTTAGGCATATCAAGGACAAGAGGGTCATTAGGAGCAGTCAACATGCTTACACCAAGGGGAAGTCATGTGTGATCAACCTGATAGCCTTTTATGAGGACATAACCAGGTGGCTAGATGATAGTAGAGCAGTGGATGTGGCTTACCTTGATTTCAGTAAAGCATTTGACACTGTCTCCCATAGCTTGGGAAGCATCATTGAAGCTAAACTAAGACAGTGTGGTCTGGATGATCGAGTAGTGAGGTGAATGTGAACTGGTTGAAGGGAAGAAACCAGAGAGTTGTGGTCAATGGAACAGAGTCTAGTTGGAGGCCTGTAACTAGTGGGGTCCCTGAGGGGTCAATACAGAGACCAGTTCTGATCAATATATTCATCAACGACCTGGGCAAGGGCACAGAGTGCACTGTCAGCAAGTTTGCTGATCACCGTCAGCAAGTTTGCTGATAACACCAAACAGGGTGAAGTGTCTGACACAGCAGAAGGTTGTGATGCCATTCAG
>VWYK01095361.1:5953-16190 GCA_013399775.1 Semnornis frantzii
CCTTTATCTCTCCCTCTCTTCCTCCCTTCCTCTCTTCCTTCCTTCCTCCCTCCTTTCCTCTCTTCCTTCTCTGCCTTCCTCTCTCCCTCCTTTCCTCTCTCCCCCCTCCCTCCCTGTTTGCTGTCCTTCGGTGTTGCTGAGGCTACTTCTGAAGAGCTTATTGGAAGATGTATTTATTTTGTAGGTATTTGCTGCGAGTTCTCCAAGGAACATTGTTTCCATCTCCAGAGCTGAGAGCCAAGCACCTTGACAGCCTGAGCCCCGAGGAGAGGAGGAAAGCAATTAGGAATTGGAAAGATGACTGCACTGGAAACTGCAGAGTGGAGTTCCAGGCTGCTTCTAGGTCTTCCAGCTCAGCCCCAGGGGTTGTATCAGAGGAAGAAAGCACTGCCAGCATTTTGCCAACACCTAAAACACCCTTTCAGGCCTGCTCAAGAGATGAGCTAGTAGAGGACACCTCCTTACCAGACATTCAGGATGAGTGTGGGAATACAAATGGCTTGAAGCCTGGAAAGGCCACATTGCTGAATTCATAAAGGAAACCAGCACAGACCCCCTTTGGTGGTAATAAATCACGTGCCAAAGCCTCTGAAGAGAGCAGCAGTGCTGTCCTCTGGCACACCAAGCAGGTCTGAATCCTGGTCTGTGTGAAGAAGATGCTTTCATGTGTTGTACAAAGCTGGAATGCTAACCCCAGGAGCAGTACCTGATGATGTAGGCTATGCTGTGGCTTTGTTCAGCCAAGGTAGATGATGCACAGATTGCCTTAAAAGCTTTTTTGGGTTTGCTTTGGAGTTTTTCAAGATCTAAACAGCTGAGTTGGGTTTTAGATTTATTTTTTTTTGTCACACAGCAGACCTTGCACACTGCCCATTGCATCTGCATTAAGCATTCCTTAATACCTCCTGGTGTTATGGAGAGGACACTGTGTGAGTGTGGGTTTGCAGGACACCCAGTTCAAGTTAAGGCAACCTGCTGCCTTGCACTGCTACCCCAAAATCCTAAGCTCCCCTAGGGCTCAGCACTTGCAAGCAGAAGGGCTGTGGTGCAGTGTCCCTGCCTGGCTCATTGAAGGCTGCTGCAGTGTATGAATACAGCAATTGGTTTAGCCATTGTGGTCTACTTTGCTCCCCATGCAGCTCAGTGCTGACCAGAGCCTGAACAAGAAGAGTGGCCCAGATGGAGAGGGACTTATTGACAGGGTCTTGTAATGCCAGGACAAGGGGCAATGGGTTTGAACTGGCAGAGGGGAGATTGAAACTGGTGAGACACTGGCACAGGTTGCCCAGGGAGGTTGTGGCTGCTCCCTCCCTGGAGGGGTTCAAGGCCAGGTTGGAAGAGGCCTTGAGTGACCTGTACTAGTGGGAGGTGTCCCTGCCTATGGCAGGGGTTTGGAACTGGATGATCCTTGAAGTCCCTTCCAACCTTACCATTCTATGATTCTGTGATTTCTGTTAGACATCTTTAGCCCATATTTCACTCACCTTCCTCAAAAAGAGGCAAACCTAGACCAGCTTTTTGTTCCTCATGCTAGTCCCTCCTAGATCCTCCCTTACCTGATCTAGTAGAAAATGTCCCTGCCCATGGCAGGGGGGTCAGAACTAGATGACCCTTGAAGTCTCTTCCAGCCCTGACAGTTCATGCTGTGATTCCTTTTTGTCTCCATGTGCGGATTCATGTCGTTTGCCACCTTCTGGACTTGTTTTCCATCTCATCCAGCTCAGATGCTGCCTGTCTGACTTTTCCCCTAAACTCTACCTCGTGGCTGCACTGCCAAACTCTCTGCCAGTGGCAGTGGGTAGTTCCAGCCTGTCTTTAGGTCTACCAACTGCTAGCTGCTGGCATTACTCTTCTTCACTCTCAGGTGTTTTTACATTCCTCCAGACTTGGATAATAAACAGCTTAAAGTGTCTCTAAAAGCTGCTCAAAGGAAGCTTTAACCCTTACTGCTACATTTGGGTTCTGTCCTCCATCTGTCTGGGAGATTCCTGCCTGTGCACAGTGCTGGCTGAGCTGCAGGTGCCTGCTTCTGAATTCCAGCCTGCATCAAACAATTAATTCCGGCTTGCCTCAAATAATTAATTCCAGCCTGCCTCAAATAATTGCCTCCTTTTTACTTCCCTCTCCAAAAAGTCCCATGGCCAATTTATAGGGAGGGTCTCTTAGGAGCTGGATTGTACCCAGCACCACCTGTTGAAATAAACATCTGGTAAGGAATTAGCAGCACTGAGCCTGAGCTTTGCTTCTGTTCCTTTGTACAACTTTGTGCTTTCAGCTTGCCAAGATTTTGTGCCTGTTTTTTTTTTAGGGGCTGTGTTTGGGGCAAGGGCTCTGCTTTTTTTAACTGAAGCAGGAGGGTTGGTTTGGGTTTGTTCCCCCCCCCCAATGCCAGCGATCAACCTTACATATTGCACAGCAAGGATTTAAACAACTGCTGTGAGGGCTGAGGTGCTGCTAAGTTCAATCCAGTGCAGGTCACCACATGTTTGCAGAAGTGTCAAGGGTGGTTTGAAAAGGTAGAATGCAGCTAGGGCTGGCTCCAGCTCTGCTGTTAAGTGAGGAGAAAAATATCTCTTTTGTGTAGCCTGTAGAAGGAGAACAAAGAGGGAGGGAGCCAGAGGTGATAACCCTTTCTGCAAATATTTGGGCTCATTTCATTCAACACTTGACAAAATATTTTGGTAAGGTCAGTGGGGACCTTTGGAGTGATGACAGACATTGAGCCTCGGAGCATCTTGGTTTTGCAGGGGTGAGTTTGCTGCTGCCTGTGCCAGCAGTGGGCTGCAGGTGTCCCAAGTGCCACACAAGAGCTTTTCTCTCCACACCTTGCCGACTGCAGTGGCTCCAAGAAGCAGCTGCAGAGTGGCCAGCAGGGAGATGAACTGGTGCAAGGGCAAGCCTTGTGGGACTCAGTGCAGCTCCAAGGCAGGCTTGGCTCTACCCATGGCATTCCTAGCAGGGGTTACCTGCTAGGTAAGGAAGGAAGTTCTTCTTGGTGAGAAGAAGGAAGTTCTTCTTGGTGAGACACTGGCACAAGTTGCCCCGGGAGGTTGTGGCTGCTCCCTCCCTGGAGGTGTTCAAGGCCAGGTTGGACAAGGCCTTGAGTGACCTGTCCTAGTGGGAGGTGTCCCTGCCTGTGGCAGGGGGTTGGAATTGGATGATCCTTGAGATCCCTTCCAACCTTACCATTCTATGATTCTATGTTAAGCAGGCCAGAGCAGTGGTTTCCTGCCCTGAAAGTCAGGCACTGGTTTTATTTCTGTTGTTTCACCTGTACCTTGTGCCCAGCTTGTGATGTTCTGTGCTTCTGCAGGCCTGTGCCTCTCTGCCTGAGCTATGTTGAGCTGTCACAGAGGAGCTCTGGCACTTGCAGTGACCTGAGGGAGTGCAGGGCTCAGCTCTCTCCCCTTCCTGTCGCTCTCAAAAGGAGTCTGGGGACCAACACTGCTCTGTGCTGCAGGAGCAGAAGCTGGCAGTGGGTTTGGCTGGTGGCTGAGGATTTGGTCTCAGGAGGTCACCCATCTGTCAGACAAGAGCTGTAAGCATTCAGAGGCAAGCTCTTCCCAAGTCACAGAACCACAGAAACATCCAGGTTGGAAAAGACCCTCAGGATCACCAACCTGGAACCAGTCCTCTGGCTGTAAGGGTGGCAGTTACCTGTTAGCCTGAGGGCAAGCTGCCTTTGGGACACCTGCATTGCTTTTGGGGGACTTTGACAAGCCCAGGCATTGCTCCCTGCTCAGGTCAGGCAGGCTTTCAGGGTGACTCCTTAAGTGGGCTGAAGGATGCTTTCATCTGAGCTCTGCAAGCTGCTTTCAAGCTTCAGGTCCTTTCCAAAGCTCCTCTGTGCTGAGGTGGCACTTTTATGCCACCTGGAGTGGTGCAGGACAACACAAACATTTCCTTATTCTCTTGGGGTGGTGTTTGACTGATGGGTTAAGCACTGTTGCTGAAAATTTGCCACTCCAGTGGCCAGCACTCCAGTGTTCTTTAGGAGGACTTTGACAAGCAGTCTAAAATTATCCACTCTGTAAAACCCAATCTTGGGCTTTTTTTTTTTTTTTTTCCTTGTTTTCTGTTGGTTTTTGGAAGTGTGGGGAAGGGGAGTGGTGTGGGTTTTGTTGGTGGCCAAGCAGCAGAACTGTCTAATGTCTGTCTGCTGGGCTCACTTGCTGGTGTTTTGCTGCAGGGGAGACGAGGGTGGCATCATTAATGCTGCAGCATGCCAACTGGCCAGATCTAAAAGGGTGCCAAAGGAAAGGTGCCAGTGAAGCACTCTCCCTTTTGCTTCTCAACAACTGCATGTTTCCTTTATTGGTTTTTTAGCACTGGAGATGTCAAGAACCCCCTGCACTTGGGCACAGCCTTTGCCATTGGCAAACAAGCTCCCTGAGCTCATCTTACAGGCACCTTCCAGCTGTGGTGAAGGCAAGGACAGCATTCACACTTCTGAGTGTCAGTTCAGCACAAACCAAACCTGGAGCTGCTCTGCTATGAGGAGAGAACTGAGGGAGTTGGGGCTGTTCAGGCTGGAGAGGAGAAGGCTTCCAGGTGACCTTATTGTGGCCTTGCAGTGTCTGAAGTGGGCTACAAGAAAGCTGGGGAGGGACTTTTTAGGCTGTCAGGTAGTGATAGGACTGGGGGGAATAGAACCAAGCTATAAATGGGGAGATTCAGACTGGAGGTTAGGAAGAAGTTCAGCATGAGGGTGGTGAGAGCCTGGAATGGGTTGCTCAGGGAGGTGGTGGAAGCCTCACCCGTGGAGGTGTTTAAGACCAGGCTGGATGAGGCTGTGGCCAGCCTGATCTAGTGTGAGGTGTCTCTGGGCATGGCAGGGGGGTTGGAACTGGATGATCCTTGTGGTGCCTTCCAACCCTGAATGATTCTATGATTCAACTCTCCCAAACTCTGTAGCTGTACCTAGAGCAGCTTTAAGTGATGGTTTGGTGATGCAGTATTTGGTTTACAGGGGTAAAAAAACCAACACACACCTTGTTTTCAGTTACTTTCCACACCAGCCACACCTGCACTAACCATTTGCAGATGGCAGCCAGCCACAGCCTTTGCTGTTCCTGCAGCACACTGAGCTCTGCTCTGTACCTGGGGCACAGTTTTGAGATGCGTGTTTAACCCATGATGTGTTTGGGTTTTTTTCCCCCCCCTCAGCTCTACTGGCTGTAGCACAAAGCTGAGGACCAGCTAAGAGCACCCACTGCTCCCACCAGCCCTGGCTCTGCTCAGCCCTTGCTCTCTGGAGAGGCTGGTGGACAAGTTCTGAAGGTGGCTGCATTAAGAATGTTCTCACAGCTGACTTTAAGCATGAGAGTTTAAATTATTTGTTGCTGTGGTCCTGGACACCTTACTGTTGGCTGCAGTGAAAAGGCAAACTTTAACTCTTTTAGGTTTCATGCTTACTGGTTTCATTTCAGCATTTTAGGTGGTGGTGTTTAGGAGCAGGTTCTGCACCATGAGGGTGGTAGAACACTGGAACAGGTTGCCCAGGGTGGTGGTTGAGGCTCCATCCCTGGACATACTCAAAGTGAGGCTTGACAGGGCTGTGGGCAACCTGATCTAGTTGAGGATGTCCCTGCTGAGTGCAGAAAGGGTTGGACTGGATGACCTTAGGAGATCCCTTCCAACCCAGACCATTCTGTGATGCTATGAAATGCTGCATACCAGGTAAGGAAAGGTTATTTCAAGCCTGAGGAAAGCCACAGAACAGAATGTGTTCAAAAAGAGGTTTGATTGCAGCTTTATGTTGTCAGATTCTTCAGTGCAGAGCAGTTGTTGGCAGCAGTGTTCATGTTCTGTGTTGGAAGCACGCAGCCAAGAGCTGTACAGTGATGGCAGTGCCAGAACCCTCCATAAGTGTTGTAGCCTGCTTTAAAAGAAGCATGAGATGGGGATATAAGTACCTTTTAAAGTCTAGTTTTAGGCATTATTGCTAAAGTTACAGCTTCACATAGAACCACGGAACATTAGAGGTTGGAAGGGACCTCCAGAGGTCAGCCAGTCCAACCCCCCTGCCAAGGCAGGATCCCCTAGGGTAGTTCACACGAGGAGGCAATTCCAGAGGAGGAGACTCCACAACCTCTCTGGGCAGCTTGCTCCAGGGCTCTGGCACCCTCACTGCAAGGAAGTTTCTCCTCACGTTGAGCTGAAACCTTCTCTGTTCCAGTCTGGAGCTGTTGCTCCTTGACTTATTGCTGCTGAGCACCCAAAAGAGCTTGGCCCCAGCCACTTGACACCCACCCCTCAGCTACTGATAGATGTTGCTCAGATCTCCTCTCAGCCTTCTCTTCTCCAGCCTAAACAGCCCCAGGGCTCTCAGTCTCTCTCCATAGGAGAGATGCTCAAATCCCCCACTCATCCTTTGTGGCTCTCTGCTGGACTCTCTCCAGCAGGTCTCTGTCTCTCCTGAATTGTGGAGCCCAAGCCTGGACACAGTATTGCAGGTGTCTAGGTAGTGTCATGGAGCTTGTTTCTCTAAAACAGATTTCAACAGAGGAGCTACTTGGGAAAATGTTTTTATTAGTACAGCTAGAAAGAAAGACATCTGCTTGGCTGTGTGACATGGAGCTCCAGCTGGGATGGAAGCAAAATCAACCACAGTTACCTTACAGTGAGGCTACACTTGTAAGAGAAACAACCTGGTGGTACCCTTAGCTGCTGTGTCAGCACCCAGAGAGGGGAGGCTTGCTGAGTGTGAGGAGCAGGATGCTTGCCCTGTGCCATGTGCACACCTTAGAAAAAAGCAGTATAAAAATACATGTATAAAATTACAAATCTCCTCTTTACGTGGAATGTTGTGTCCAACACCCTTGTGGGGAAGGGAAAGACCCAACCGCTCCCTCCTGAAGCTGTTTGGATGGGGCTCAGCCTGTAGGCTCTTCAGACTGATCCTAACAGAGGAGGACCTTTAAGCAGGGCTCTCCTTCATTTCCTGGGAATTGGGGGCAGGCCAGCCCCAGCTGGAGGAGCTGCGTCACTACTTCTTGTCACTCGGTAGTGCCGATGGCTACAGGAAACGGTGATGTGCGCTCCAGTGCCTGGGAGAACTCAAAGCTGCTGACCACTTCATCTGCTGGAGAGAGGCCAGGCTGGGCTCTTCCTCTCACAACAGCCCTCCCTGCCACCAGGCACAGTCCTCAGCGTCAGCTTTCATCTGCTTGCACTGGCAAAAACAGAGTCAGAGCAGCTTGCTCTCCTGTAGAGCATTTATGTGTCCTAGCAAAACCAAAATCCTCAAGAGGCATTAAAACGCCAAAGCTAGCAAAGCCCAGAAGGCTTTTCTTTCTGAGCACAATCACTTAAATAGTTTCATAACCCATAACATAAATATTGAGTATTTATTATTGATGCTGTCTAATGTTAAAGGAGGAGTTGTGGAACTAAGAAGTAAACCTTCACTAAAGCAAGAGTCAGAGCTATGTAGCTTTGCTGTAACATGATTTATAGTGCCTGAAACCTCCACTAGGTAGCTCTCTTAATGCATGTTTCCACATGTGGCAGTCAGGGGATTGACAAGGCCCTGCCATGCTGTCATGGGGGCATGCCAGAGGTAGCAGAGAGGGCGTTTCATGCCCTAGGCTGCATTGTCAGGCACTGCACTGAGAGCACACAGGTCAGAAGCCCGGGGAAAGGCAGCCTGGAATCCTCAGCTTCCTCAGTGCTCCTACTCTGCCTTCCCAAAAGCTGTCAGCTGCAGAGTGGGTGAGACACCTCCCCTCTAGCACCTTCAAGAGGTGCCAAGCTCCAGTATATTTCTTTTCTGCCATTGGCTCTTACCTGCTGCACAGAGCACTCCATCATCTGGCTGCCAAGCCCTTGAGCAGGGCTCTTGAGCCTTAGCTGATGGAGCTGTTGGGCTGTGCCTAACCCAGTTCTTGTGTTCATTGAACAGAAGCTGGAGTCCGGGCCCACCCTCATTCAGATTTCTTTCTGCCTTTTTCTTTCTCCCAGGTGTTTAATCTTGCTAAGCAAAATGAAACTTTGAAAGCAAGGTGCTAGAAGAGACCTACCCCAATGCCATTTCTGGGGTAGTGCTCACACTGCACCTTGTGGACTTGAAATCAGCCTTTCCCCTATCTCGGCAGATGCTTGAAGGCGCTGACTCTAGGAGGGGAGACTGCTGCAGTGGCATTGACAACCCTGTCGTGTTTTGAGAGGGCTGGAGATGGTCACTGCACAAACTGGGGGAGAAGCCAGTGCGGCACAGATAAATGTGCTGCTCCACACAGTGTCCTCGGGATGTGGGTGTTTCCTGGGCACTAAGACTTTGGAAGCTTCAGAAAATTAACTAGAAACTGTCCAAAGAGCCAGAACAAGCAGGTTTTTGTCTTCAGGTGCCTCAGGGGGTAGTTATGGGTCTGGTGACTCTTGTCCCCTTCCCACAGAGGAACAAGCTGTAGGGTGAGGCTGGTACTGGGTTATGCCCATGCAGGTTACGTACCCACCCTGAGGGACTGAAAGCTTCAGGCCCAGCAGCAGCACACCCCTGGAGCCCTGCACATGGTGTGGCCTGTGCCACAGGGATGTACAAACTCCTCAGTCTCTCCCACAGGCTCCAGCAGCGCAGCCATGCCCACTGCTGTGGGTACAGGTCCTGTTGGTGCCATGTGAGTGAAGCCACTCTTCATGCAAACCAGTGAGTGACAATGTCTGTGCTGCTAACTGAACAGTACTCAAACAGGCTATCTAAGAAGGGCTTCCTAGTCTGTGCTACTGCTTTATTTGAAGAGCTGAAAGGCAGCAAGTGGCTGATTCTTTCCTTTTAAGCTTTTGTTTGGCTGTGTTTGGAGTAACAGCACAGCACAGTTAAAAGAAAAGTCAAAAGGGTTATTAATTCTACCTCAAAAATATATTCACCAGCAGAGGGTTTACCATTAACATACAACTGCATATTCCAGAGCTCCACAAGCAGAGCGTGAAACTCCTTCTCACAGAGTTTCTGGACTGCAAAATCTTCAGTGTTGGATGGAAGTGCTGATGCCTTTTTTTTTTTCTTCTCTCTGTCTTTGTTGCCTGTCAGCACAATTCTTACCATCTGGAGTTAGTTTAGCAGGAAGGTGTGGATGTATATTTGTCTTTCAATCCACTCAATAAAATGTGACACATTGCTGTAAACTCCAGGTCCCAAAACCTTGGAAAAGCAGACAGAGCCCCAAGACGTTAAACCAAACAGAGTCCAGCGCCCTGCAGGTTGCTCACACACCAGTGGTCCTCCACTGTCACCCTGAAACATGAAAGTAAAAGCAGGCTAGAGACCAGCAGTTGTATGGTGAAAGCTCTCAGTCCCTGCAGCCCTTCCCTGCTCTCAGCTGTGTAACAGTGCACAGAGTTACCCAGGTTTATAGTTATTTGCACCAAGAGTTACCTGCAAATGGCTCATACAGAGTAAAACAACAATCTAGGAGTTAGCTGCTACACATACACCTGAAAGTCTTCAAGCAGCTTTTCATTATTAGAAGAAACTTCTTGACTGAACACTGGAATAGGGTCCCCAGGGAGGTGATTGAATCCCCATCCCTGGAGATGCTTAAAAGCCATAGAGGTTCAGTGCTGAGGGATGTGATTTAGCATCAGGCTTGGTAGAGTTAGATGATATTTGGACTCCGTGATCTTAGAGGTCTTTTCCAAGCAGAACATTTCTGTGATTGTCATAAAGTGAAGTTGATTGCAATAATAATAATTAATATAATAATGCAACTCATAATAACAATGATAAGAAGAAAGAAGAAAAAAGAAGAAAGAAAAAAGATGAAAGGAGAAGAAAGAAGAAAAAGGAGAAGGGAAAAAGAAGAAAAAAGATGAAAGAAGGAAGGGAAGAAAAGAGAAAGAAAAAAAATAAGAAAGAAAATAAAGAGGAAATAAGAAAAAAGAAGAAAAAAGATGAAAGAAAAGAAGGAAGAAAGAAGAAAAAAGAGGAAAAAAGAAGAAAGAAAAAAATTAAGAGGAAAAAAGAAAAAAGAAAATTAAGAGGAAAAAAGAAAAAAGACGAAAGAACAAGAAAAAATAAAGAAGAAAAAGAAAAAAGGAAGAGGGGGAAAAAGAAGAAAGAAAAAAGAAAGGAGGAAAGAAAAAAAGAAAGAAAAAATAAAGAGGAAAAAAGAATGAAAAAAATAAGAAAAAGAAAGGAAAGAAAAAAGAAAAATGAAAGAAAAAAATAAGAAAAAGTTTTAAAAAACAAAAAAAAATGAAATANTGAAAAAAATAAGAAAAAGAAAGGAAAGAAAAA
>VWYK01095365.1:0-23653 GCA_013399775.1 Semnornis frantzii
TTTTTTTTTTTTTTTAAGGAAACCAATGCTTGAGGAGCTTTTTCCCCCCCTTGCCTTAAAACCAATTTGCTGTTGAGGTGGTCTGTCTGAAATTGGTCAAAACAAAACCCATCTGAAGGCTAAATCAAAATAAGAAGATGACCTAGGAAAGGGGGGGGGGGGGGTTAGGAGATGAACTTTCTTACCAAACTCATTTGCTACCGAATGAAATGAAGTTATAAGGATAAAATTCTCAGCAGATTTGCACAGCACAGTAATAGCCTTTATGCTTGGAAATTTATGGGCCATGGACAGTTTATAAGAAACGATGTAGTTCATCAGAGAAGCAGACTGATGGAGCACATGGGAGCATTCTGCGCAGGAAGTTGGGTTTTGGAATAATACTTACTTTGATAGAGTTGTTTTGTTAGCTAAGTAAAACAGTAGGGAAGCCAATGGCCACTTAGGCTTCAAACATAAATATATATTTATAAGTCACCCAGCTGCTTAATTGAGATCTCTAGTGTTTTCCCTAAGTATATCTTATCTGAAAAAAACAGTAACCCAGAAAATAACAGCAGCAGCAGCAAGGACCTGCTGTATGCTGAGGTTCATTTAATCAGTCAGGAGTAGTTTGGGGGGAAAATGGAGCATTGTTTCAGGGGCAGATTTGTTGAGGTTCCTGGAGGCTCGTCAGCTCTAGCAGGGGCTCAGATTGGGCTCAAGTTGCTCTTGAGTAATTTCTTTCTGAAGGAGCAGCAAGATAGATGCCCTTGCTGCGTTTTTTTGCTCTTGCTTGGTGGCTTGAGAGAAATAAAGCCCAATATAACTTGTGTCTGAGTGGTGTTGCTAAGTGCTTTTAACCCAGTTTGGGAAGATAAACATTGGGGTTCTTGCCAGATGCTGGCTGTGTTGTCCGTGAAGGGGGAGGGAAGTACATGGGGCTTCAAAACATTCTGCCAGGGAGGTTACACAGGGGATGGTTCATTAAATTTGAGCAAAGAACTGGAAAATAAGATTTCACACTCCTAGGCTTGAGCAGCCTGGGTGAATTTGGTATCCTTGGAAAATCTTGAGGAAGTTTGGCAAGTTCTAGGGAACTTCAGGAAATACTTTGAAAATATTCGTGAAGGTGTTTTACTCTTGGAGCATACCTCTAAGAATACCATTCAGAGGGACTTGGATGGGCTGGAGAGGTGGGCCTAGGCCAACCTCATGAAATTCAACAAGACCAAATGCATGATCCTGCACCTGGGTAGGCGGAATCCCAAGCACAAATACAGACTGGGTGGTGAATGGCTGGAGAGCAGCCCTGAGGAAAAGGACCTGGGGGTCTGGGCAGGGAGGGGATTCTCCCCCTTTACTCTACTCTCCTCAGACCCCACCTGGAATCCTGTGTGCAGTTCTGGAGCCCCCAGCACAGGAAGGACATTGAACTGTTGGAGCCAGTCCAGAGGAGGCCAAGAAGATGCTCAGAGGGCTGCAGCAGCTCTGCTGTGAGAACAGGCTGAGAGAGTTGGGGTTCTTCAGCCTGGAGAAGAGAAGGCTTCCAGGAGACTTTGTAGTAGCCTTCCAGTTTCTGAAGGGGGCCTATAGAAAGGCTGGAGAGGGACTATTGACAAGGTCTTTGTCATGGGTTTAAAGAGCTGACAGAGTGAAGCTCTCAAACGAATTGGAGAAAAAAANAGCTTATGAAGATAGCAGAATTGGGGGATTGAATAACAATCCTCAAGTCCCAAGAGGATTTTCTTAACTCTATTGTTCCCAACCTGGGACAGTCTTGCAATGACAGGACAAAGGGCAATGGGTTTGAACTGGCAGAGGGGAGATTGACACTGGATGTTAAGAGGAAGTTCTTTCCAGTGAGGGTGGTGAGACACTGGAACAGGTTGCCCAGGGACATTGTGGCTGCTCCCTCCCTTGAGGTGTTTAAGGCCAGGTTGGATGGGGCTTTGAGTGACCTGTACTAGTGGGAGGTGTCCCTGCCTATGGCAAGGGGTTGGAACTAGATGATCCTTGATGTCCCTTCCAACCTTACCATTCTATGATTCTTTGTGGGTCTTGGTGTTGTCAGATGCAATTTTTTCTCCCTTGTATAGGCAGTTAATACCAGAATCCTGACACCAATTCTCTTCTGTCTGTCTCTCCCTCTTTTCATCTTTCTCAGCAGGACATAGGGCTGAAGTGGCTTTGGTTGGAATCCTAGTTCTTCTACATCTGTGTCTTCCCTCAGCTCTGGTGCTCACATTATCTGCAAAAACCCAAATTTAGAAAGATGTCTCTACTCAAGAAGGACTTTAAGTGTAGGTTAAGATTTAAATACTTAGAATAATTTGCTTTAAGTGGGACCCCAAAATCATTAGAGGACTTCAATATAAAAAATGGACAGCCCTGTGGAGAAACCTGATGGCTGAGTACTGCTAAGGACTGCTTGCTGAGCACTGAAATATCTTCAGCCTGAGGGATCAAGGTTTGATTGTGCAGATGGTGGCCCTGGGACCGTCCTGCATCCCCATCACAATGCTCAGTGGCTGGAGAACTGCCTTCAAATGGTTGTCTTTGATTTCCCCTTTCCTCTAAGCTCTCAGTTATATTTGTGTTGAAATCAGGTTTGCTCCTTATCATGCTCACAGCTCATTTTCTCCTCCTGTTTTACAGACAGTGAAGTCCGAATGGTAAATTAGTGACATCTTCATTATTATGGCAGTAGAGTGCAGTGCTATCCTAATGCTGCTCCCCATAGGAGTGAGCAGAAGGAGGAGCTGGGGTGGAAGCAATAATGATCCTCTTCCAGAATAAATATCAGAAATGGTAGCCCCAAACTGCTGTGCCAGTCTCTGGCTTTTCCTGTAGCTTTGCTTCCCCATCTGAAAACACCTTGGAGAACAATTCACTGGCTTCAAAACTGTCCTTTCTCAAGGCACAGCTGGGTTAATCCATAGCTGCTGAGTTACACAGCTGGAAATGGAAACTGCTGTTTCTGAGAACTCCTCTCATTGAGGAGGTGGACTCAAAGGGCTCAGCTCTTTAGATTTATAAAGAGCTCTTCCACCAGTGTTGGCATTTTCTTTGGGAGAAATCTGTCAGTAAAACCACCCCAGAGCTCACCAGAGGGTAGAAGCCAGACGCTGGGGTGATTTGTGATGACTTTCCTTTCTTCACATGTGAAGAGAGGACAGCCTTTCAACACTGGGCTGTATTTGGTGGCATTTGCCCACAAAGGACAAGGAGTGGATCTTAAATAATATCGTGGTTTGGGCAGCTCAAAGGTGTTGAAGAGAGCTCCGTGCAATCAGTTTATAGCATTTTAAATTGTGGCTTTGGCAAAGCCAGAAGGGCAGGTTCAGTTCCCATCCCACAGAGGTTGTCTTTCAGCTCTGGGGTTGCCCAAAACCTGAACCTATCTGTAGACATCAGGCAAACCTCTTCACTTTTGGAGTGATTCTGGAGGGCTCAAAGTTTTCTCCCTGCTTCACCTCTGTTCCTAACTTCCACAGGCACACAGGTGTAACTTCTGAAATGTTTACTGAAGCCTACCTCTGCACATACTCAAAGGATGTCCATGCCACACTTAACTCTATTACCAACCCAGTCCTTCCAGTGAGGAACTGGGAAGTTGGCTCTTGCTTCTTGATGCAGAAAATCTTGTCTGAAGCCAGAGGAACCTACCCTTTACAAAGTCTGTGTCTCAGTTTGCCATGGGACAAATGCCACACACTCTATCAACTGTCCATATGAAGGAATGAGCAAATAAATGAAGCAATTCTGGTCCCAAAATTCTTGGTAGGTCGGCAGGATATTGGCAGCATTCAGGTGCTGAAGAACACCCCGAGGACCAGCACTGCTCTCTCCCCACTTGTAGTGTATATATCCATAGAGAGGTGACCCTGGGACATCCACATCTATGTCCCTGTCCCTTGGCATTGAGCAAAGCTGCCTCCTGCCTGATTTCACACATGTATCCTTTTGCAGTTGCTTGTTCGTGATGGTTTTGAAGAGAAGCTCTGGGGAGAGGGGCCTGAGCGTCCTGGTGGACAAGAAGATGACTGTGAACCATCAGTGTACCTTTGTGGACAAGGCCAATGGCATCCTGGGGTGTATCAAGAAGAGTGTGGCCAACAGGTCAAGGGACATTCTCCTTCCCCTCTACTCTGCGCTGGTGAGGCCACATCTGAAATATTGTGTGACTTTCTTTAGATGAAGCTGCCTTTGCAGGGAGGTTGGACTCGATATCCAGAGGTCCCTTTCAAACCCCGCCGTTCTGTGCTTTTATAAAGAGGTGCCTGAAGAACATTGTGGTGCTGCAGTTTGCATGGCTCTGGCTGAAGTCCTGGTATGGCAGTCATTCAAAACCAGGAACCAAAACAACCTACACTGAAGAAAACTGCATGGCAGGTAGTGGTATCATCTTCCCTTTTCCTTTCCTATCACAAGATCTTGTTTTCAGGAGCATTGCTCCTTGCTTGGTGGGAGTTGCAGAGGCAGTTGGGGGTGCTGACAATCATCCCCTGCAAGACAGCTCCTGCAGTCAACCCTTACCCTGAACTTCCCAAACCATGCTTCTGTTGCCCAGGAATTGGTGACATGACAGAGAGCCTGGCAGTGGGACAGCTGGCACAGCTCAAAGGTGCTGGGGCTGTGGCAGAGACCATCTGACCTGAGGATGTCGCCTGGCTCTCTCTGCTGCTCTCATGGCCTCCTACTCTCCTTTCTCCTCATGTGGCATGTCCTCTTCAGTGTATTCATCCTGCCTTTGGTGTGTCATGGCAACTGTGTCAGATACTTTATTAGTTCTTTTTTTTTTTTTTTTGGCTTTTACCCCACTACTGAACCCAATCTCCTGGGAAATATGGGCTGAGACCAAAAGGCATTACTGTGCCTGCCAAAATGTAATTTTTTTTTTTAACCTATAGAGAAAAATAGACAAAATGGAGCCTTGTCCCATCCTAGGTATTGCCATGTTCTGTGACTCAGTATGTTTACAAGGTGGATATTTCTCCACCTGAAGTACTGTGTGCAGTTCTGGAGCCCCCAGCACAGGAAGGGCATGGAACTGTTTGAGCCGGTCCAGAGGAGGCCACGAAGATGCTGAGAGGGCTGCAGCAGCTCTGCTGTGAGGACAGGCTGAGAGAGTTGGGGCTCTGCATCCTGGAGAAGAGAAGGCTTCCAGGAGACCTTATAGTAGCCTTCCAATATCTGAAGGGGGCCTACAGGAAGGCTGGGGAGGGACTATCTACAAGGCCTTGTAATGACAGGACAAGGGACGATGGGTTTAAACTGGCAGAGGGAAGATTTAAACTGGATGTTAGGAGGAAATTCTTTCCAGCGAGGGTGGTGAGACACTGGCACAGGTTGCCCAGGGAGGTTGTGGATGCTCCCTCCCTGGAAGTGTTCGAGGCCAGGTTGGAGGAGGCCTTGAGTGAGCTGTGCTAGTGGGAGGTGTCCCTGCCTATGGCAGGGGGTTGGAACTAGATAATCCTTGAGGTCCATTCCAACCTTACCATTCTATGATTCTCTGAGAGGAGCTACTGCAGGAGCAGCATTGAGAAGTGGTGCTGCAGGAGACCCTGGGAGGTCACTGGGTTCAGAAGTAGCCATTCCTAGACTAGACCAAAAAAAGGGGGGCTGAAGGCTGGTTTACATGTTCTTGTTTGGATTCTATGCCTCTACATTCAGTCAGACTGAATGTAGAGGAATGTGAAAACAAACAAAAGCAGAACTTCTGGTGTCTTTACACTCTATTCATCTCTGGTATTATCATCACCAGGTCTAGTGAAGGAACAAATGTGTAACTGCCTTTTGTCATGGTCTTTCTCATTGTCTTAGCTTGATGCTGCTGCTATGATGTTATCCAGGGTTCACTGCTGCTTCACTGTTCGAGAAGAATATGTTTGCTTTGTTTTAAGTCATCCTGGATAATTTCCCTATGGACCTACAGGCTTCTGCAAGAGCTACTTAGTGGCTGGACTTACTGATATCAAAGGTCACTTCCAACCTCCACAGTCCTGTGATTCTATCTACCTTCCATCACTGAGTAGCAATGCACTGGAGGTGGCCACAGTTTTGCAGGAGGTAAGGGGGACATTTCCGGATTTTTTTTTCTTTTTTTTGGTGGTCTTTTGGATGTGGCAACTTCAGGGGAAGCCCAGAGATTGCTCACACCTCAGATCTCACAGTGGCCTTGCAGGTGTACTGACTACAAGTGGTAGTATAGCAGCTGGTAATGGCATAGTGTCAGATGAGTTAATAAATACATAGCAGTTGACGCAGCTTCCTGATAAATTTGCAGGTATGTGCTCCTAGCCCACCAGGTGCAGGAAATTTCAGCCCACAGGGTGGTATCAGGCAAGTTTTGCTCCTCTGCCAGGAAAACTTGTCAAATGCCAGGTTGGCACAGACTCAGGTTTTCAGCAAGTCAGAGAACAGCAGGAACCAAAGCTCTTGGAGGTGGTTGTGGCTGACTGCTCCAGCAACAGCCTCACATGGGAGGGAGGGAAGGAAAAAAACAAACCCACCCCACCATGTTTTCTAGGGAATCTAATTGCACTGAGTGGTGGCTGGAAGGATCTTGCAGCGCGTTTCATGAGAGTTTACATAGTTCTGGATCCTCTACTACTTAGAATGGAAAAAAGAAAGCCAATCTGTTTGATCAGGCCTCTCCCACTCGATATGTGTATTGGATTCTACATTAAAGCTTTTAACAGTTACGTACACATCTGAGTTGGAGCTATTGTTAGCCCATGTGATGGATTAAGATCAAGAATGTTAATGTTATCCAAAGGAACGCTTTTTAATGTATATTGCAATTGTATAAACAGGGTCACCAGAGCTAAATGGGATGTCAATGACCTATGAAGATCATAAAGTAAACAAAAGATCTTAAAATAAGCATGTAACCTGAACACGTTGGGGATTGTTGTATATCAAAGGCATTTGCTTATATAAAGTAAGGGAAAATTACTTACGGGTAATGTTGTTTGCCACAAGTCTACCTCTTGCCTGCTCTGTAAAGGAAATGTACCCAGAGGGACTGAGGTATGTCTCCGTTTACCAGGAAGCACTGAGCTCACCAGCCTGACCCAACAGAGCCCAGCTTTTGTACCCACGTAACAAATGTGCAAAATCACAGGATGGTGGAAGCTCGAAGGGACCTTTGAAGAGACGGAGCCAGGGCAGGCTCATCTAAAGCAGATCACATAGGAACACATCCAGGTGGCCATTGCAATTCTCCAGAGATGGAGGGCTGGAGAGATCAGAGGGCTGGAGCAGCTCTGCTATGAGGACAGGCTGAGAGAGTTGGGGCTCTGCAGCCTGGAGAAGAGAAGGCTTCCAGGAGACCTTATAGTAGCCTTCCAATATCTGAAGGGGGCCTACAGGAAGGCTGGGGAGGGACTATCTACAAGGCCTTGTAATGACAGGACAAGGGGCAATGGGTTTGAACTGTCAGAGGGGAGATTTAGAGTGGATGTCAGGAGGAAGTTGTTTGCAGTGAGGGTGGTGAGACACTGGTGCAGGTTGCCCAGGGAGGTTGTGGCTGCTCCCTCCCTGGAAGTGTTCAAGGGGTCCAACCTGGTTTGGAGGAGGCCTGGAGTAACCTGTACTAGTGGGAAGTTTCCCTGCCTATGGCAGTGGGTTGGAACTAGATGATCTTTGAGGTCCCTTCCAACTTTACCATTCTATGATTATACAGAGACTCCACCACCTCTCTGGGCAGCTTCGTGCCAGTGCTCTGCCACTGTCAAAATAAAGAAGTTCCTTCTCATGTTTAGATGGAGCCTCTTGTGTTCAAGTTTGTGTCCATTACTTCTCATCCTCTTGCTGGGGACCATTGAGAGGAGTTTGGCCCCATCTTTTTCACACTCACCCCTTAGATATTCGTAAGCATTAATAAGATCCTCCTTCAGCCTCCTCTTCTCCAGGCTAAACAGATCCATTCTGCTTCTATTCCAGGAAGCATCGAGAAGCCGTCTATGCTGGTGAGCAGCTAGACTCCTCCAGCCCTTCTTGGAGAGGGAGGGAGAGTGACCCTGCCAAATAGTGGTGCCAGGTGGGTTTTGGAACCCTGATGACAGTGGGAGACCATGGCAGGTCCATGAGGCCAGCCATCTGAGTGGGAATCAGGCACACCAGATGGTCAAAACGACTGGGAAGAGACTAGGATCTTGTTTTGTTTTCTTCAAGTACATAAGCATTTGCCTTCTTGTTTCCATTGAAGAATGGGGGCTTTTGTGGTTTGTTTTTGCTTACTGAGTAGCCCCTAAGTTCTTCCTGTGGGAGGGTGAGCTGCTTGTTCAAGATGCCCTAACTCAAAAGGTCTTAAGGGATTTCCTGTGAAATAGCAGAGTTAAAAACATATTTTCCATGGAGGAAGGAGATCCTGGGGGTCTTCATATCCTGCCTTTAGTACAACTACTCATCCTGCTGAAGCATAGAGACTTTTATTTGTCCTCACTGAATTTTGTTCTATCTTCCTCAAGCTCCTTCTGCAGTTTTGAATTCTAATCCTGTCCTTGCAGTCCCTCCCAGCCTGGTCCTCTCTGCAGAATTACTACATGTATCAAATTAGTTGGAGTGCTCATGGAAATAGGGGCAAGGATCGTGACTGATCCTGGAGAACACTTTGGCTATAGCAGGGTCCTCCAAAGGTCATCTAGTCCAAATCCTTTGCATTAAGCAGGGACATCCCTAACTACAGCAGGTTGCTCAGAGCCCCATTAAGAAAGAACTTGAATGTCTGTAGGGATGGGGCCTCTACCACCTCCCTGGGAAACCTGTTGCAGTGTTCCACCATCCTCATAGTAAAGAACTTCTTTCTAATGTCTGATCTGAATCTTGCTTTCTCTACTTTAGAACCACTTGCCCCCTGTCCTAGAGCTACATGACCTATGCCTCTTGTGTTCCATGACTATTCTTCCAATTGTTCTCCCTTTCCCAGGATTCCAAAAGCATGTCCAAGACAGAGGAGGCTTAAGAATCAGTTTCTCCCCTATGTTGCAAGCACAACTTTCATGCATGTCTTGGGACAGAGTAGCTGATATTTCAAGCACTTGCTTTGGTTGATAGCTGTCCAGCAGCAGCCCTCATTGTCCCCATGTTGCCTCTGGGGGTTTCTTTGTTTTGGTGTAATTTGAGTATTTTGTTTTAAAGAGTTTCTATTTATCTTCGAGATTTTTCTGTGTAGAATCACAGAATTAACCAGGCTGGAAAAGACCTTTGCCATCATTGAGTCCAACCTATCACCTAACCCTTCTCATTAACTAAACCATGGCACTAAGTGCCTCATCCAGTTTCCTTTGAAACACCTCCAGGGATGGTGACTCCACCACCTCTCTGGGCAGCCCATTCCAATGGATGTTCTTTCCATGAAGAATTTATTCCTAAAATGTGAACTGGACACATTGATAGAATGAGCACATTGATAGAATGAATTGGAACAATTGGGGGGGTTGAAAACTGGCTGAAAGATGGAACTCAGAGTGCCATGGCCAGTGGCACAGAGCCTAGCCAGAGGTCCACAACAAGTGGTGTTCCCCAGGGGTCAGCACTGGATTCAATCCTGTTCCATGTATTTATCAGCAACCTGGATGAAAGGATAGGGTGGTGCCATAAAACTGGAGGAGTGGCTGACACACCATCAGGCTGTGTTGTCACCCAGCATGACCTGAACAGGCTGGACAGCTGGGCAGAGAGCAACCTTATGAAGTAAAAAAAAGACAAGTGTAGAGTCCTATACCCGAAGAGGAATAACCCTGTGTATCCATATAGCTTAGGGACTAACCTGCTGGAATGCAGTTGTGGGAAGAAGACCTGAGAATCCTGGTGGACAAGAGCATCCTGATCGAGAGATGTTCTCCTACCTGTCTACTCTGCCCTGATGAAATCTCATCTAGAGTACTGTGTTCAGTTCCAGGCACCCCTATTCAAGAAGGACAGAGGACTGCTTGAAAGGGTGTAGCAAAGGGGTGCAAAGATGACTAGGGGACTAGAACATCTCTCTGATGAAGAAAGGCTGAGACACTTGGGGCTTATTATTAGCCTGGAGATAAGAAGACTGAGGGGGCATCTCATGAATGCTTATAAATATTAAAATGACAAGCATGAGGAGGATAGAACTAGTCTTTTCAGTGGTGCCCAGTGACAGGACAAGAGGTAATGGGCACAAACTCGAACATGGGAAGTTCCATCTAAGCAGAAAGAAGAATTTCTTTATGTTGAGGGTGCTGGAGCACTGGAACAGGCTGGCCAGTGTTGGTAGTGTGTCTGTCTCTGGAGTCATTCAAAGCTTGCCTGGGTGCTGCCCTGTGCAATCTTCATAGAATCATAGACTGGTTTAGGTGGGAAGGCACTTCAAAGATTATCCAGGTCCAACCCCCCACCATGGATATGGAGACCTCCCACTAGAACAGGTCACTCAAGGCCTCATCTAACCTAGCTTTGAATACCTCCGGGGGGGAGCATCCACAACCTCCCTGGGCAACCTGTGCCAGTGCCTCACCACCCTCACCGCAAACAACTTCCTCCTAACATCCAGTCTAAATCTCCCCTCTGTCAGTTTAAAACCATTGCCCCTCATCCTGTCATTACAAGACCTTGTCAATAGTCCCTCTCTAGTCTTCCTGTAGACCTCTTCAGATCCTGTAAGGCCACTCCAAGGTCTCCTGGAAGCCTTCTCTTCTCCAGGCTGCAGAGCCCCAACTCTCTCAGCCTGTGCTCATAGCAGAGCTGCTGCAGCCCTCTCAGCATCTTGGTGGCCTCCTCTGGACTGGCTCCAACAGTTCCATGTCCTTCTTGTGTTGGGGCCTCCAGAACTGCACACGGGACTCCAGGTGGGGTCTGAGGAGAGCAGAGTAAAGGGGCAGAATCCCCTCCCTTGGCCTGCTGCCCACACTGCTCTTGCTGCAGCCCAGGACACAGTTGGCTGTCATCTTCTTTAGAAGAACCTGCTCTGGTAGGGAGGGTTGGACTCGGTGATCTCCAGAGGTCCCTTCAAACGCCTTTCTGTCTGTGATCTGTCACCTTTGTTGTCACGTTTCCCATTAGGCATGAGCATCTAGTTTTAATTTCTTCTTGAGACACACGTAGCAATACACCACAAAGGAATGTAAATCAGCCATAGCCCAAACCCTCCTTGCTACTTAAGCAAGCTCTTTCCAGCACGCAGAAATTCAGCTGTTCTCCATTACAGATATTACCAGAGTAATCAGCAGCTTCAAACTCTTTCAATCATTGTTAGCCCAAAAGGTTTTGTTTATTTGTTTACTGGCATTGAAGGATGGTGATTATCGGCTTTGAATGACGTTCAGCATTCACTCTGCAGCCCTGGCTGTTGGCAAAATATTTTGGGAGGGGAGGGGATGTCCTCGTGAGGATGTTTTCAATGCAGTTTCAATCACAACCATCCCAGAGCACGCTGGCTGTATGCGATCAGTTAATTACCGCTTGTAATCAAAGGTTTTCTTAACATGTGGAAATGGAGACAGCAAAATATGCCTTCGAATGTCTTCTTTTGTTGATCAGGAAATGACCTCCCAATGTGCTTTCAAAGATGTAAATAGGTTTCTGCTCTATGGTGAGTCATTCGCTGTGTGGTTTATCTAAAGAAAGACTCCTCAGTGGAAGAGATGTAGTGAGTAGCATGTTGTGCAACTTAATAGTGGGGCTGGTGCCTGCGTGCTGTAGTTTTGGTCCTTCTGACTTTGGGGACTTCAGGGCTCTGACAGCAGATGTGATAGCTACTGTCTTGAGTTTTCTGGTGGTTACTTAGGGCTGGAAACACTGCAAGTTCTCAGGAGGAATTACAGGGTTACTAAAGGAGGATACCAAAGAAAACTCTCAGCTGATTAAATGACTTCCCTTGTTGGTGGAGTCATAGGATGGTAGGAGTTGGAAGGACCTCTGGAGATCATCTAGTCCAATCCCCTTGCTAATGCAAGGTATGTCTAGATCAGGTTGCACAGGATCTCACCCAGATGGGTTTTGGATCTTTCCGGAGGTGACTCCACAACCTCTCTGGGCAAGCTGTCCAGACCCTCAATGTAAAGAATTTTCTCTTTCAGGTCAAGTGAAACCCACTGTGTTCTAGTTTGTACCTATTGCTGGGCACCACTGAAGAGAGCCCAGCCCCATCCTCATGACCCCCTTAGATATTGACATGCATCAGAAAGAATTTCTCTCAGGCTGGTCTTCTGCATGCTAAAGACCTCCAGATCTCTCAAACTCTCCTTGCAAGAGAGATGTTCCAGTCCCCTCATCATTCTTATGGTCTTCTGCTGGACTCTCTCCAGTAGCTACCTGCCCCTCTTGAAGCAGGGAGCCTAGAACTGGGAACAATACTTCAGGTGTGGCCTCAGCAGGACACAGTAGAGGAGGAGGAGAAATACAACACACTTTAAACTGTCCCAAGTGATTCTGGAACAACATTCACATGTCAGATGAAGTTACACATAAATCCTCTTTGGGTGTTTCTGTCCATCCAAAGTGTTACTACTGCTATGTTTTGTAGAGTGTCTACAAAGTAATTTTTCTTGAGAATTAACTGGAGCAAACCAGCTTAAAGCAGGACGTGAGTTTTAGGGTTAAGGTGAAGAGCTGTTTGGTAGAGATTAGATTATCCCCTATCTGCCCATCATGGGACTTTTCCTGTTTGTTTGCCTGCATCATCTTCCAAACCATCTGGTGCTGGCTTTTGTCGAGATAGTGTAATCTACAGGTTAGATCCTGTGTGGTCTTGTCTGTTGGGCAGAAAAGGCACTGGGAGAAGTTAAGTAGCTGGGAGTCAGAGAAAGGACTGGTCTTGGAGGGAGTTTTCAGTTGAAGATGGATGAGCTCTCCTGCTTTGTGGACCCATTCCCCCTGTTACCTGATTTCTTTATGACATGCTGGCAGTTGCCTTAACTGGGCTCTAACTGCGAGACAGTCATCACCACCCTCACAGCACTGCAGGAAAAATAAACCCATTCAGACCAAGCAAAATATTTGGAAAAACTGGCAGATGTCTCTTTTTTTTTTTTTTCCCTGTAGTTGATTTTTTTTTTTTTTTATTTTGGTGTGTCCTGAGTTGTGCTTCCTCTTAAAGCTCTGCATACAAAGACCTTTTTGTGAAGGTTGTCATCCTTTGCAGTAGATTTGGCAAATTTCTTCTGACACCTCTGTTGCAGAAGAGGAGAGAGGGAAGGGCTGATGACAGGAACCCATTAATTAAAGTTAGGTACTACTTTCATTTTGGTCACTGTCTTGAAGTCATAGCCATGGTAAAATGACTTTGTCTTTTTCTTTCTTCTCCACCTGATTAAAACAAGGGAGGCCAGGTTCTTGCCTGTGCTGCACCACCATCCAAAACATTGAAACGGGGGTCTCGGGAGATCTGGTTAGGCTTTCTGGGTTGTCCAGGCAGATCCATACCATCTGGGAGGCTGGCTGGGCAGAGAATTTGAAATCTGGACCCTGATACTTGCTTTTTAGTCTTCCGTTTTTCTAAAGTAGCTTTTCAGTGGGAGTAAATGACTCTAATTGTATTGAAGGAGCTCGACTAATTCACACCAGCTGAGGGACTGGCCCCTGAGGTCTGGGTTGGCCTGTTCTTTCTTGTAATTAAACAAAATAATCCAACTTTTTGGATAATAGTGGAGAAATGGAAGTTCTTGGCTGCTTTGCATTCAGTTTGAGATGCAATAGCATCTTCTTGAAAAAGTGTATATTTCCATGGTGGATAATGGGCAGCATCTGCCTGCTTTCTTCCATCCAGGAAAGGGATGGTAAAGTGATGACTTGAAGATCTGGCAGCACATCTCATGGTCCTTGCTGGACCCTCTGGTCTCTGCATGGACCAGAACATTTTATACCTTTGCAGCCACAGAATGAGCAGGAGGCAAAATGCAACTCTCCTTCCACCACTCTTGTGGTGGTTTTAAGATGCCAGGATGTGAGCTGGACTGGCAATGTGCTCTGAGCCTATGTGATTGTATAGGCTCTGCTTGGTGGGCTTAAAACCCCAAAGTGAGAGTGCTGAGGTTGGGAAACACTCCTGTCTCTCTGATGTCTTGGTGCAGCCTGTGTGTTTCATTCTCACTCCAACGTGTCGAAAATGGACATCTCTGCTTCAGGGTAGAGTGAAGTCATGGGCAGAGTAACCTTAAGCTTTTTGTGATTGAACTTATCAAAGCATAGAAATCTTTGCATTACTTTGGTTTGTGTAGCTGAATATGTGAATGAATATGTGAAAATGTGACTTTTTTTTTCCCTCCTGGTAACCAGGGGGAAGAATGCTGCAGTTCAGCTGTTAATACTGAGTTGCATCTTTACTTTGGTCCTTTCTTACTTTACTCTGTTTTAGCTGGAGAGTCCTTTAGAAGAAGCAGGGGGAAATATCCCGCTTGTCACTCTCAGGTGGTATTAAATGACCTTTCTATGGAAGAAGCAGATAGTTCTATCTGAAGTTTTATTGTTAAAGTCCCTTTCTGTTCATTCTTAAGGCCAAAGTAATAAACAAACAAACAAAAAGCCCAAACAAATGTACACAGAGAGGTAAGAGAGTGAAACAAATAAAAAGGGCAAAAGATGAGAAAATATCTGATGCTTCCAGCACACTTGCTGGAAAAGTTGTCTTCAGTATTTTTCGCTTGTTGTGGACTTTAAGGGAACCAGAGCAGATGCTCAGCACATGTAAAACTTGCTCCAGTGCACCACTCTATACCTGGCCTGTTGTCTTAGCTTGCCTCCAATTAAGGAGTGGCAAGAGAGGATTTGCTCATGGCTAAGCAAGCCTGGCTTTTGTTACGCAAGAGGTTAAGAGAGAAAATGGAAGACAGAAGAGACAGACCTTGAGTGACTGTTAATATGAAATGGGGTTTACATCTCAGGTGTTGCTGAAGCATTCAGGTGAACCTGATAATCCTTATATCCTCACCTGTAGCAGAGCTGCACTCACAGACTGTTTTTCTCCTCTCGTCTGGCTGGACTGGCACATCCTTTAGCATCTGCAGGCAATTTAATGAGGAGGGGGTGACTACTGAAAGAAGTGATGGGCAGGATGCTCTGCAAAAGTGCTTGCCATCCACTGAACCTTTGAGTTGCTTAATAAAACAATCTCTGTAAAGCATGGAAACCTCTTTCCAGCAGAGCTAGTCACCAAAACTAACTATATGTTCATCAAAGGATGTGGGCTGGTTTGTGATTATCTTTGTGCCAGTTTGTGCTGGGAGGCCATGCGCTCGTCTGGTGGTGAGGGTGACACTTTCCTCTGCTTCTCATCACTGCCATATTCATATTCAATCTGGTCTACTCATACACATGCAACCTCCTCCTTGTGAACACCACCTTGAGGAGTATGTCCAACAGATCGAGGGAGGTTCTTCTCCCCTTCTACTCTGCCCTTCTGAGACCTCACCTGGAGTATTGTGTTCAGTTTTGGTCTCCCCAGTTCAGGAGGGACAGGGATCTGCTGGAGAGTCCCAGGGAAGGCTATGAAGAGAATTAAGAGGCTGGAGCACTGCCCTGTGAGGAGAGGCTGAGTGACCTGGGGCTTTTTAATGTGGTGGAGAGAAGACTTGGAAGGAATCTAATAAATGTTTATAAATGTCTGAGGGCTGGGGGTCAAGAGGGAGGCCACAATTCTCAGTTGTGCCCTGGGATAGAACAAGGGGGAATGGGTATAAACTCTAGCACAGGAAGTTCCACTTCAACATGAGGAAGAACTTCTTTACTGTAAGGCTCACAGAGCACTGGAACAGGCTGCCCAGAGAGGTTGCAGAGTCTCAAGCCCTGTCTGGACATGTTCCTGTGCAACCTGCACTATATCCTATGGTCCCGCTTTGGCAGGGGGGTTGGACTCGATGA
The DNA here is from genome assembly GCA_013399775.1 of Semnornis frantzii. Classification (NCBI taxonomy): domain Eukaryota; kingdom Metazoa; phylum Chordata; class Aves; order Piciformes; family Ramphastidae; genus Semnornis; species Semnornis frantzii. The sequence goes on from VWYK01095365.1 coordinate 15,814, forward strand.
TCTCTGGAGGTCCCTTCCAACCCCTAACATCCTGTGACCTGGTGAGCACCTTGATGTGACTAACATGGTTCTCTGAACTCGCTGCACATTCCTCAACCAGCGTGACATTTCATGCAGTTGAAGCCCATCACGTTGTCATTACTCACTTGGGTTTATTTTTGCAGAGCATTTTTACCTCGGATGTATGTGTGCTGAGGTGCCTGCTGGCTGCCTTTCACCTGCCAGGCTGACGGAAGGAAAGACGTCACCATCAACTTCCCTGCAGTGGTTCCTCTGCATAAATATTTTACAAAGCTCACAAGAGTCCTCTGGGTTTAGGAATGGTTTGTCCTGTCAAATCAAAACATTACCTAATACCAATAAATGCTAATAAAGAACTTGTAGCTGGCATCAGATACCAAAGCACTACACATTCATTAGGAATCACCTATGCTAGTGCAGGACCAGCCAAAATAATCTCCTAATCAGTTATAAAAAGTCTACAGCACTTGTCAGGATCTCAGTGTGGGGCAACAGCGTTGAGAGTTGTGGTTTCTGGCTGAGGCACTAAATCTGTTGCACATGGAGACGAGCCAGAGTAAGAAAGTTCTCACTGGGACCCAATGTTTCCCAAGTTTGGTGTAAAGGAGTGGGGTGTTGAATTAAGAACAGTAGGTCTTCAGATAGCTGTTATTTTGGGCTTATCACTTTATAATTATAGGGAAAATCATGTCAGAGGTTTACTGGTTTGTGGGGGCACAGCTGTGGGTGTTTTCCAAAACACCTGCCTCTTCCAATATGCCAGAAGTTTCCCTGCATGTTACTTCTTATGTGAGTTTAATGGCATGTATGAGTTGGCATGCATGAGGCTGCGCAGCAGATTATCTCAGGGTGCTATATGTTTTTTCACAGGCAGTCTTCCCACATGAGGAAAATCCTCACCTTGTGCATTGAAGTTGCTTTATGTCTCCTGGTTGCTAGCACAAAGCTTTTTCGGAGAGGAATAAGCTACACTGTCTACTGTGCTCCACCTAAGTTAGTATGAAAAGTTTATTCAATATGTCCAGTGATTTAGGACTCTAAAGAACCCTTGGGCCTGCCATCACTCATGAGTGTGTCATCTTTCTGTGCACTTCAATGGAAAAAGGGCTGAAGTGCCTCTAAATAATTGTATTTTTGACCAGGGCTGGAAAACTGAAATTCTTTCTTTTCAGGTAGTTTTTAGTAGGAGCTGAAATAAAAAAATCAAAAGCTCTCAGAATATGGTTCCTGAAGTGCATTCTGTAGTCAAAGGTAAATATATTGTTTTGTTTTGTTTTTTAAGATGTCCTATTACCAATCTTGTTAGGTCGATTAACTAATGGAGTAATGTATTTCCTGAGCCTGTTCCATCTTAAGGTGATAGGTGGTGGATAGGGGTGCGATTAGTAGTTTGAGAGATGTTCTCCTCCTCCTCTACTCTGTCCTGGTGAGGCTGCATCTGGAGTACTGTGTCCAGTTCTGGGCGTCCCAGTTCAAGAAGGACACAGAAGTGCCTGAGAGTCCAGAGCAGAGCCACAAAGATGATAAGGAAATGGAACATTTCTCTTATGAAGAGAGACCGAGGGAGCTGGGGCTTTTTGGCTTGGAGAAGAGGAGGCTAAGGGGGGGACCCCATTAATGTTTATGAATATGTAAATGTGAGTGCTGAGAGGATGGAGTCAGGCTCTGCTCAGTGATGCCTAACGACAGGACAAGGGGCAACGGGTGGAAGTAACTACCTGGAGTTCTGCGTCCAGTTCTGGAGCCACTATTACAAGAGGGATATGGATGTGCTGGAAAGTGTCCAGAGAAGGGCCACAAGGATGATCAGAAGGCTGGAACACCTCTCCTATGAGGAGAGACTGAGGGAGTTGGGGCTGTTCGGTCTGGAGAGGAGAGAGCTTCAAGGTGACCTCGTTGTGACCTTTCAGTATCTTAAAGGGGCCTACAAGAAAGCTGGAGAGGGAGTTTTTAGGCTGTCAAGTAGTGATAGGACTGAAATGGAACAAAGTGATAGGGGGAATGGAACAAAGCTGGAAATGGATAGATTCAGACTGGATGTTAGGAAGTTCTTCCCCATGAGGATGGTGAGGCCCTGGAACAGGTTGCCCAGGGAGGTGGTTGAGGCTCCATCCTTGGAGGTGTTTAAAGCCAGGCTGGATGAGTCTCTAGCCAGCCTGAATCTAGTGTGAGGTGTCCCTGGCCATGGCAGGGGGAGTTGAAGCTAGATGATCCTTGTTTTTCCTTCCAACCCTGCCTGATTCTATGATTTTAAGTTGAGGCACAGGGAGTTCCATGGAAACATGAGTGAGACTTTTTTCCCTGTGGCAGAACAGTGGAACAGGCTGCCCAGGCAGACTGTGGAGTCTCCCTCTCTGGAGATAGTCAAAACCTGTCTGGATGTGTTCTGTGTTTCTATGTGATGTGGTGGAGGCAATCCTGCTCTGGCAGGAGGGTTGGACTAGATGAATGTTCAGGGTCCTTTCCAACCCTTGACATTCTGTGATTCTGTGGTCAAAGGGGACAAACCTATGCTGTGTAGCTATGTTTGCTCCTGTCCTGAAGGAGCATGGAAGTCCCTGTGATGTGGTTGGGCTGCTGGTGCCTTGTTGCAGACGACATGCCAGGTAGCAGAGGGCAGCCTCTTGTGTTTCAGTGTTTCATCATCCAAAGCGATGGCGTTTGGGGACAGCAGCAGCAACAACCTTGACCTTTTGAATGTGGGGTGCCCTTGTGGTTCAGACCCAGAAGAAGGTCTATGTCTTACAACCTCTTTCCACTACATTTTTTCCTAGTGTCCTCAGATCTGTGGTTGGGAGCTCATAGAATGGTAAGGTTGGAAGGGACCTCAAAGATCATCTAGTTCCAAGCCCCTGCCATAGGCAGGGACACCTCTCGCTAGTACAGCTCCCTCAAGGCCTCATCCAACCTGGCCTTGAACACCTCCCGGGAGGGAGCAGCCACAACCTCTCTGGGCAGTCTGCACCAGTGTCTCACCAGTCACTGCCAAGAACTTCCTCCTAACATCCAGTTTCAATCTCTCCTCTGCCTGTTTAAACCCATTGCCCCTTGTCCTGTCATTGCAAGACCTTGTAAATAGTCCTTCCCCAGCCTTCCTGTAGGCCCCCTTCAGATACTGGAAGGCTACTCTGAGGTCTTCTTCTCCAGCCTTCTCTTCTCCAGGCTGCAGAACCTGTCCTCATAGCAGAGCTGCTGCAACCCTTTGAGCATCTTCATGGCCCTCCTCTGGACCGACTCCAACACTTCAATGACCTTCAACATTGGGCTGGTGAGATTTATTTAGCTGTCTTCAGCTTTCTGCCCTGTGCCCTTGTTGCAAAGGTACCATCAGGTGTACATTAGGACTCCTATTTTGGTGATGCTTGAGGTGTATCTGTTGTGATGAAGGCAGTTTGGCTGAGCATGCCACGTGGCAGGACTGGTTGCACCCATCTGCCACCAGCTTTCACGCTGGCTTTGACCAACAGCACAGCTCTGCTGCATCTTAGAGAGATAGAGGGACTTGACTAGCATGGCAGACTGTGTGGTCCTGCAACTAAGCATTTGGGCAGGCAAATTGTTTTGGTTTGGCATTTTGACATCCTTACCCAGCAGCTGAGGCTGCCTGACTGTTCAAGTTGTAGCTGCTTTGGACTTGTCCTTCTATAAATATTCAATCGTGCTTTTCTCCTAGGGCCAACAAGCAGAAAACTGGAAAACAGTGTTTTAAAAATTAGCGTCTTAGGAAGACAGTTGCAATGCTCAAGCTATAGGCATTCCCACAAACTAGGATGGGTTGAAGTATGCTTAGCCCTTGGTTTATGAGACCAGGGTCAAGTGTGACATGTTTCCAGATGACAAATTTTTCAGGATTGCTCTGCCAAACCTCCTCACCAAAATTCTAGCTCTTTGTGCAGCAGCACTGTATTTATTTGGGTTGCTGTTTGAAAGTGCTAGACTGAAACCTGCTGCATCTGCTCGTTTTGTGTGGTGAGTGTAACAAAGCATGTGATTGTTATGGTTAGATACAGACTTCTGTGCAACTGCTCATGCTTGCCTTTATTTTCTGGGTTTTTTAAATTCACATGAAAAGAGACTTCAGATATTTTGCATAGGTGTCCATGAGTGCCTGCTGGGAAAGGCATCTTGATCCTGGTACTTGATGGTGCATGACAGTATTGGGTTGATTGTTGGACCTGATGGTCTTTGAGTTCTTTTCCAATCATTCTGTGGGTTGAACCACTGCTTCAAAGTCAACAGTAAAGTGACAAGTGCTGTGAATCCTTAAGGTCCCCAGGCTAGAATTGATGTGTCAGAATCTGGAAATAGCTATGTTGAGCAATTTGCATTTAAAATACAAACTGAAACACTTCTTGTTTAATCAGCAGCTTCTGCAGTGTGCTATAGATGTGGCAGTAGGTTCTTAACAGGAGTGTAGGTCCTAATGTGGAGGTTCCGGTCTGGATCTAGAACACAAGCCAATGGACTTGGACCATAGACCATAAACTTGGGCTTTTCCAAGTCACCAGGAAGAGGATGTTTCCCATCCTCTTAACAGTGATTCCATGTTTCTTACCTTTCTCCTAATCTGGACTGGACATCCCAGAGCCAACCTATTGCCTCTTTCCTTGGGAAAAGTGCCCAAGATGTCTGCTAGGGAAATGAGAATGCCCAGGATGATGCTGTACGCCTTCAGCCCATCAGTGTGAAATGAGGACATGCAGCAGTGGAGAGGGGGAAGGTTTCTCTCACAACTTGCAACAGGCTTGGTCATGTCACGCAGATGGGGAGGTCTCACTCCCACCATACTATGCATATGTTTTGTGACAGGAGTTGATAGTCCCTGAGGTATGGCTCCCCCACACTCTGCTAGCACTTCACTTCCAAGGAACATCATAAGGCTTCAACTTCAGCCAGGTATCTTAACACCACAGAACTTTCCAATTCCATTGAAACAACTTCTCAAGGTCCTCCAGAGTAAACACTCAAGACAGCAGAACATGGTTGGTAACAGGCTGGAGAGGTGGGCCCAAGCCAACCTCATGACATTCAACAAGGCCAAGTGTAAGGTCCTGCACCTGGGTAGGCACAATCCCAAGCACAGCTCCAGGCTGTGTGGAGAATGGCTGAGAGCAGCCCTGAGGAACAGGACCTGGGGATCTGGGGTGATGAAAAACTCAAGATGAGGCTGCAGTGTGAGTGCAGTGCAGACAGCAACTGTGTGCTGGGCTGCAGCAAGAGCAGTGTGGGCAGCAGGGCAAGGGAGAGGATTCTCTCCCTTTTCTCTGCTCTCGTCAGACCTCATCTGCAGTCCTGTGTGCAGTTCTGGAGCCCCCAGCACAGGAAGGGCATGGAACTGTTGGAACGGGTCCAGAGGAGGGCCACAAAGATGCTCAGAAGGCTGGAGCAGCTCTGCTGTGAGGACAGGCTGAGAGAGTTGAGGCTCTTCAACCTGGAGAAGAGAAGGCTTCCAGGAGATCTTAGAGTAACCTTCCAATTTCTGAAGGGGGCTTACAGGAAGGCTGGGGAGGNCCCTTCCAAACTTACCATTCTATGATTCTATATACAACATGTAATTTATATATATTTATATATATAAAAAATATTTATTTAACAAATTGATCCAGGAAAATGTTTCCATGCTGGCAAAACCAGAACAAATGTAGGTCAGTGTCTGAAGGAGATGAAAGAAGCCAAGTGTAATGAGAGTCTATTGTTTCATGCTGGCATATGCAGGAAGCTCATGGAGAACGAACATCAAACTAAAATGTGAGAGAAAAAATGAATAGAAGGCATGAAAATCATCATACTCAAGAAAACAAAGAGATCAGAAAGTGAGTGGGCTCACTAAGAAATCTGCACTAGGAGGCTAAATAAATGAGTTTCACATTTCCCCTTCTCCCTTCTCTTCAGTTCCAGGTATCTTTCTCCCATTTGTCTGCTAGGTAGCAGCTTCTTCCTTCCAGGAACACTTTGATTCCACTCCTCAACCCCCCACCCCCCATCTTGCAGATGCCAGGGCCTTGAGAGATCCAGATGGTAAGCAGACAAGCAAAAAGCCCGCCTCTTTACTATTTCACTTCTTGCCTTCCTCTCAAGTTGAAAGCACATGAAAGATCTATTGAAGAGAACAGACAATTCTTATGTGCCTTTTAATAAGCAAACTCAGTTTACTTGTTTAACAGAAGTTAATTGACTGCTCAAACAGCTGGAATAAATACAAAGAAGCAATTTGGAGTCTAATTCTTTACTTGCTTGCATTCACCAGTCTTACACTGCTGTGTTTTCTTGGACTCCAGAGGTGTTTTCCTGACTTGGGCAATGCCCGTGGAGGGTTGATGCTTTGTGCTGATGATTTCTGCCACCCATCATCATCTTGAGGCATCTTCTGTGGCTCAGAGCTAGCCTAGGAGAGTTAAATCTGTTCTCATTTCAGCCTAGAGAAAAAGTGATACCTTCCCCAAGAAAATTGCACTGAAACAAAAAGTGAGTAACATCCACAACCTTTGCAGATGAGGCTGTGGTGCATCTTTTCCTACCAGCTGTTTCCTTTGCATGTTGCTTTTTCAACCTCTGGTATAGGAAGAATGTCTTGGTGGGATATTATCTGTCTGCATACTTCTTGTGATACCCTGTTGATTTGAATCATGCCATCCAGGGCTTGACCCAAGGGGGACTGTCCTCATGACTGCCTAAATATTCCCAAGATTTTCCATTCCCAAACCCTTCCTTTAATAGGTGGGATACCCAATTTCCTTGCTGTCAGTTTAGGGAAGAACTTCTATGACAGACAACCTGACGGATGCTCTGGGTCTGTTCCTGGTGAGCTTTGAATTCACGGCACCACAAAACACGATGTCTGATGAGAGGTGTTCCTGCACCATTGCTTTTCTTTAAAAGTTCAATAGTTTCTGACAGTAAAATTGAGAGCCCTGGCAAAGAACAACAAAACAAAACAAAACAAAAAACCAAAAAAAACCCCACAAAAAAAAACCCCAAAAAACCAACCAAACAAAAAAACCCCCAAAACAAAAAACCAACAAACCAACAAAAAACCCCCACCCAAACAAAAACCCAAATGAACAAACAAAAAATACCAAAAAACTAGAACCCAAAAAACCTCCTGTATCTGTCATCCTTGCAATGTCTAAAAATGAAGCCCATCTTTTTTGGGTTATTTTAGGGCACAGAGTGATGATGACTCTTTCAATGCACTTAGTGATACATTTTAATGGGTGATTTATGTAGCCTGACATGGACTTTAATTCAGCTCATGTTACAAGTAAAGTAATTCAGTCCTTAATGAAGTGTACTCCGTATGACATATTGGACATGGGATCTGACAATCAGTTGAAAACCAACCTAGGTTCCATTTTCTTTTGTCATTGAAAGCGGGCTGTCAGTTCATAAAGTTAAACCAAGGCATGCTGACCTATCACTCTCTCTGAAGTATGGTGCTGAAGACTGAGAGACCTACATTAAAATAAACTTTTCTCATCCTCTGAAAGGAAAAGAAGAGAAAAAACCCTGACACAAGCTGTGTTATACAATGAGAACATTATAACTTGCATGCACGTGTATACACATTTATTTAGTTTTCTGCTATGTGAATATATAGAAAAGGGTTAACAGAAAGATTTGTGCCCTGACCTATGCAAACCTTTGGATTGTGTAGTAGAAGAGTGAAAGAATCTGATATACATGTGCCTGAACAAACGAATCCAGGTCTGAAGTAGTATAAATTATGCTTGCGTCAGCTCTTACAAAGATTCAGAATAAAGCTGTAAGGGTAACCTATGGGAAGCGCAACCTCGGCTGGCTTTGGGGAAGTGTTTTGGAA
>VWYK01095394.1:0-31772 GCA_013399775.1 Semnornis frantzii
TGCTAGACACCCTTACGAAAAGTACGTTCAGGTATTGGAAGGTAGCTGCAAGGTCCCCCTGCAGTCTTCTCTAGGATGAACAACCCAAGCTCCCTCAGCCTATCCTCATGGCAGAGGTGTTCCAGCCCTCGGATCATCTTTGTGGCCCTCCTCTGAGCTTGCTCCAGCAGCTCTGTGTCCTTATGCTGGAGACAGCAGAACTGGATACAACATTGGAGGTGGGATCTCAGCAGAGCAGAGCAAAGGGGCAGAATCACCTCTCTTGCTCTGCTGTCCACACTTCTCTTGATGCAGCCTAGGATACAATTTGCCTTCTGGGGTGCGTGAGGCAAATCACCACAATCCATCAGGGCTTGCTTTCAGCATCTTTGGATTGAAATTAGCAAAAGGGGACATTGAAAGGAATGGCACAGTAACAGTGGCTGCAGCCATAGGGACATGAATAAGTGTTTGCTTTGCTTCTGTTTTTCTTTCAGAACATCAGCCAGAAAGAAATCTCCCAAGATTGAATCTTTTTGAGTAAAGAAGAGATAAAATGGCCTCAATGTTGCTTAGTCGACAGCTGACCTGTTGTCTGCAGCAAAACTCCAGACTACCAGTCTTTGGTAAGTGTCTTTTTTATTTTCTTATATTTGGTAAGCATTCACTTTATGTTGTGAATGATGTTTCTGCATCTTGGATGTCGATGCAGTCATAGTCCAGAAGTGGACTATGGTGCTGTGGTTTTTTGGGTTTTCATTCTGCAAACAAGAACTCAGTTAATAATTTGGACTGTAAACAATGCTAACTGAAAGAAAGCTCCTCGGCCCTTGGAACTCTGCTTTTAATTTGTGCAGAGATGAAGCAGTCATCCATCAAAATCAGCCTGCTACATAGTGTAACCCTTCCCATCTTCCTTTATGAAGAGGTTGCGTGTGACTTCCATGAAGAGGTGTCCCTCACTGGATGTGTGTTTCTGCCTGGAGATAGCTCTAGTGAAAAATTAACGCTTACCACACAGCATCAAAATGCCTTCTCCTGAGTGTTGTAATTGCAGGTTCTTGCTTGGCCCCAACTTGTAATGTAGCACGTTTATGACTGTATTAAACCTGCAGTCTCTGTAAAATATATATCAAAAAGTCAATTTCTGTTGGTTTTGGTGGACAAAGCAGGTTAGAATCTAAGACCTGGCATTTCTTTTATGTGCTGTTCTGCTGGTACAGCTGAATGGTTTTTCCTGTGCCCAAGCAAATATCAGTGTTTCTTCTCCAGCCCTCCTTCTGCTACTGTGCTCCTGCCACTGGCAGGAAAACACAAAACCTTTCCATTTGCTCAGAAACTCAAAAGTGATTGATTTCCCTTTGAATTACACATTTTGGGGAGCATCTAACTGCATAAGGAACACAAAATCTGGTCTTGTAACTAGTGTTTCAGTGCAGAATGGCTTCTACTTATGGGAATGTCACACTTCTTGTCTGCCCTATGCAGCAGCAGTGGTTGTTTGGTCAGTAGTGGACAATGGAAAGTGCTTGCAGCAGCCAGGCCTTCGGTAGCTCCTTTGAGCTGATTTCATCTCAGCATTACTGAATGCTCACTGTCCCTCTCAGTGTCTTGCACGCCTTTGTGCTGCTTCCCAGTTGCAAAGGCAAATACTGCAGTTGGGCAAGATGCTTGAGGTCAGTGGAGGGCAGATGCAGTCACTTTTCCTTTCTGTATTGGTTTTAGTTTAATGTTTCTGGAGACTCAAAATAGCTAACAGAACCAATACAATAATAGGATGCCTTCCCCTCTCCCCCTTTTTGAAAGAAAGAAATTAGATGTAGGAAGAAAAAGGGGTAAAACACCCAAAGAATAGTCTTGCTTTAATTTGGAAGTTGAAAGAAAACAACTTTAACAATAAAAAAAAGGTATTTAAGGTAGGGAAGTTACAAAGAGGTATAGGGAAGGGTAAAAATATACAAAAATATATATAGGTATTTAAGGTAGGGGAGTTACAAAGAGATATAGGGAAGAGAAACAAGATACAAAAATATATACAACGAGATTGATGGCAATGGATGCAGGTAGATTCAGGAAGGGGTTGTCCACCATGTGGTGGGGTGGCCATGTGGCAAAACAGAAGCAGCAGGAGCAAGGGTGCTGCTGGCAGGCAGGGAGGGCAAAGGGCGAGAAACAGGAAAGTCCTCTCTCTTTATAGGAGATTTTGATAGGAAGTGGGAGTGGGCTAACCACTACACCTGGGGTCAGGTTCAGACCACCCCCACAGAGGAGTGAGGAGGACCTGGGGTCAGGTTCAGACCACCCCCAGGAAGGTTAACCCTTCACACTTTCTCACTGTTTCTGTGAGGGGGAGTAGATCTTCAGTAGGAAAGGACTCTGGGCTCTATTAAACCATCCTTCCTAGGACAGGAAATGCTTAGGTGGGAAAGCCTCCTGAAATACTGAAACAAATATTGGAGGGCCTTGGCTGCAGGTTGAGTGGCCTTTGGGCAGAGTGTGGCACTTTGGGACTGAATGCTTTGAGTGTCCAGACATTAGAAAAGATGGAACAAGAAGAGGACCCCTCACCAGAAAGAATGCTATCCTGGCAAGCTTTTAGCCTCCAGCATTTATGGCTGACAGAATAAGCAGGAGGCTGTGACACTTGTATCAAAAAAACAGAACTTCAGACCAGCTTTGGTTTTGTGACTCCCAACTATGGTTGCAGTGCCTTTGGCCTCTGCTGCTTTTAGGAAAGTGCCAAGGACAATGTCCAGGAGCTCTCAGCTCCAAAGTGCTATCCTCCAAGGTATTTTTGAGCACTCAAGTTCAGAGCTTTACAGACTGGAAAAAGAGCCTTGTACTTTACTCCCACAAAACTCCTGTGGTGCCATTGGGTCTGCTGATTTGTTGTTTTGTTTTGTTGTGGGTTTTTTTTTTTTTTTCTGTGGGAACTGAAATGACAAGGTTTGCCAAAGGGAGATGGAAGTGGAGAGGAGGAGAAAATAGATTGCCTCTTGGTAGAAATTTCTTTGTGTGGAGGCTGTTGTGTTTCAGTTGTGTGTGTGCATTAAGCGCAGTAATCCTGTTCAACTTGAATCTATGACAGATTTATTTACAGAAAGAGATTTTGGTTTTTTGTCCTTGATTATTTCTGATTTTTTAAAGTAAGTGTGGGAGTTAGCATTGTGCCGGCCCTGAGCATGAAATAAACCGGTTACTGACAAAAAAGGAGCATATGGAAGGGGAGGATGTTGGCAAGTTTGCAGTTGTTGTAGCAAAGAATTACATGCGCTCTCACTGTTGTAAACCACACAGGAACAAGAGTAACTAAGCTTTATATTAATCAAAGTACTTCTAAGAATGTTTTCTCTAGCTGTATGTCAAGGACAATTTTTAATTCTAATTAAGATAATTCCATCCCTGAGTCTGTTAAGGAACATGGGACAGGAGATAAGCATCTGGTTGGAGAATCATTTTTCAGTTGACTGTTCCTTCTAGTGTTCTCATTAGTAACACAGTGCTAGCCCATGGAAAGATAACTAGAAAATGAGGAATGAAATTTATTGAAGTTGATCAAAATGCAAATGCTACAGAAAACATAGGAAAGTAGTACACAACTTTAAGTCTTCCCCCCAAATGTGAAGCCTGTAAGCCTTAATCAGCTGTGGGTTTATTTCACTTTTGTATTTAATCTGCAAAATAGTTTGGCCTTGAACATGAAGTTCAAAGATTATATCTGGTGGGAAGAGACCTCCAAGATCAGTCCAACCCTTGACCCAGCACTGAAGGGTCAACACTAAATCATGTCCCTGAGTTTCAGGTCCATGGGCCACTTGAAGACCCTCAGGGATGGTCATTCCACCACTGCCCTGGGCAGAGCATTCCAATGTTTGAGAACCCTTTCAGTGAAGATGTATTTCCTAGTACATACAGAATGTGAAGGGTGGCAGAAGAAGAGCAGACTGAGCAGCTAGCCTAACCTTTTCTTACAAAGCCTCCTGCACGGTGCTGTTGGTGCAGAACAGCCAGGCCATGGGGCAGAGGCGGCTGATGCTGGAGAAGTGACCATGAGTTCTGCTGCTCCTGTCAGCCCTGTGTGCTGCAAGGTGATCACAGCTGCTAATCTGAATGGACACACTTCATGCACTTGGTGCCAGCTCTGGTTTTACCAACTGTGCCACTGTGCTGGGAAAGCTGGTCCATTTGTGTGCTTTGGAGGCAGGTGAAGGTGCAGCTGGTAGTTAGGGTAAGACCATAATGATGAGGACAGGCTGGGACTCCAGAGATCTAGGTTTGGTTTCCTACTAGTTAACCTAAGAGGGTTAATTCATCTTCTAATCTTGAACTGAAAAGCATGCCAAAAGGTCAGTCTTCTGCATTAAGATAGCACTAGTTTGCATTAGTACATGCCCATGTCCTTCTTGGATGCTGACCTGTTCATAAAGGCTCTCAGCAGCGCAGCTTCTGCAGCTTCCCCAGGCAGTCTGCTAGACTGGTGAACTGACTTTACCTCTAAAACTTTTTCTAATATTTAACCTAAGTTTCAAAACAGGAAAGAAAAATCCTTACTATTCGTCCTGCCCTCAAAGGACCTGGAAGCTGGAATGTTTGTTTTTTTCCCTTAAGGAAGCCTTTTATGTATTTGAAACCTATTACCTCCCTGTAGACCTCACTTGCTTTTCAACTGGTCTAAATATTGTTTCTGTCTCTCCTCATAGGTCTAGTTTTCCTCCTCAAGTTTCCCTGCACTTTTATTGCAATTCCCTAAATGGACTAACTCTGCCTGAGGCTGTACCTTGCCTATCTTCACTTGTTCTCTATGTCTCTGCAGAGGATAGTAATGATTTCTGTCATGAGTGTGCTGCAATAAAGCCTGAGAGATACTCCTAGAATCCCCATCACAGTTGGAAAGTCATGAGAAAGATTTTACATTCACTCCTACTTTTGTCTCCTGCATTAACCCTTGCTAAGACTATTTTTTTTTTTTACTTCTTTTCTTATTCACTTTGTATATTAGGAGCTTCCCTAGGAAGTCAAAGAGAACAACATGGATATGGGTGAGGGAGGTGAGGATCAGTTTCCTTCTTTGGACTGAGGAGAACACAGACTTGAGGTCAGCTTCAGCTAACTATTGACTCTGGAGTGCAGCCTCTCCCACTGGGTGAGGATCCTTTACTGCTCTGTCTGTTCAAATGTTCCCACAAAAAGCTGAGTATGCAAAAATGTTCATATAAAAACCTGTTGTCAGAAGGAGACTCTGCTATAAAGCTAAGAGGACTTCAATTCTCAGTTCCTTGAGTGAATGTAAGGCCTTTGATGTTCCTATCTAGTTTTCTTGTCCTTTCTGTGCTACAAAAGGCAGCTGTGGCAGTGCTGACTGTTTTCCCACCTAGGCATTCCTTGTGACTGTTCATCTCTAGAGGTGTCCTGATGACCTCTCTTAGTTAACTCTTGACTGTTGTGCTGAGATGAAAAAGGATGTCGTGACTGATTCAGGTTACAGGACCTACAAGAAAACCAGAAGTTGGATACTTCCATGATGCTCCCCATGCCATGCTGTAGAGGGGGAAGTCTTCATGCTCTCTTTCACAGGAGATTCCACTTCTATGCAACCTGTTCGGTACTGAATTCTTCCTTTATCTTTTGGAGAATCCCATTCCAATGAAATCTCCAGTGTGTGTGTGGGCGTACTGAAACACAATCTCATGTGGAAGAGCTTCTGATCTTGCAGCATAAGCAGTCTGTAAATAGCACTCTTAATTTTTCACAATATTATGCAAGAGTGATGTTCGTTTTCCAAATATCTCTAGATAACCTGGCCTTTTGCCATTCCATTTCAAGATCTGTTAGTAACAGATTCTACTTACAACACCTAAAAGAGGACTTGGGGGAAATCACAGTCCTCCTACTTTTGGCTGTCAGGGCCTCCACACTCTAAAAATTCTGTCTGGAAGGTGGTTTGATAGACACTGTGGAGCAGAAGTTAACAGCATGCAAGGGAAATTGCCTTTTTGCCCTTGCACAGGGCAGCAGTGCTGTGGCAGGTGTGAAGTGTCTTCTCAGGGACTGGAGGGCTTTCGCTTTACACCCTTGCACAGCAAAACCCTTAGATTTGAGAGATCTGGTAGGCCAGCATTTATTTTCACCTATCATTTTTTTTTTTCCTCTCTTGGGGAGTTGCCTCTCTTGATGACACTGATGTAATTTCAGTGTGTCCACTGGCGTTTCTCCCACATGATAGTCGGTTCTCATGCACTCAGGAACTGTGTTTATATGACTGTTGCTTGTGGTCAGACATCTCAGGGGCTTAAGCACTTTCCTTCTAGCCCTGTGTTGGACCTGGGTCTTGTTAGCAGAGGTCACTACTCAGCACAGAGGGCTGCTAACAGTAGTACCCCATGTCTACCACCACAAAATGCTAGAAGGGTGGACTTACATGGGGTGTGTTGCTATAGCAATGTGGGACTTGTTTCAGAACTGCTAAGGGAAACACTGGTAAGTGATGAGGGCAGCATGGAGAAGAGAGGTTGGAAAATGAGTTTTTCTGTCTGCTCACAAATTATGACATCCTGCTGGATGAAGAGGAAGGATGTGATCATTTGCTGATGTCACTTATTTAGAAAGATGATGTATGTTACATGGAGCTTTGAGAAGCCCACAAGAAGCAAGAAAAGCAGAATTTGTCATACCCACGCTTTTTAAATGGGATGGATAGAAAACTCTGCAAATTATTCAGCTGATGTGCTCTCTGATAATGAAGTTTTTTCACTTTGCCCTGATGTGAAGAGACAGCTTTGTCAAGGAGGAGAGGGTCTTGTTCTTGGTTGTATTAGCTAAATGTAATTTTGGAGCTTTCTTAATGCTGCTGAAGAGATGGACACTGCTGTAGCCCATTGGTTCAGCACACTTTGAAGATGAGTTAAAGTAATTTCATTTGGTCCTGTTCTAAAGATAACGCAAGAAACCTTTTTTCTATTGCAGCTTGATCACAGACCTCAACAGAAAATCAGTGGATTGATTTGGTCCATTGGCTCAAGAGCATGACTTTAAACATCTTGGTACTGATTTACTCACAAGTTAGAGTGCAATATGAATTGAAGAATATTAACAGACATTTTAAAATTTATTAAAAACCCAAGTAACAACAATCCAAGCCCAAGGAGAGTTTCAGCTCCCCCATTTGGAGAGTTACAGCTCTCACTTAACCTCTCTGGTATTTTCTGTGTTCTAGATCTTCTATTCCATAGGAAATACTTTTTGGGGGGGTTGTTACATAGGAAATGCTGTTAGTTCACTGAAGAACCTGCCACTAGGGATTCCTAATTCTTGAAAATACCTTGCTTGGACATAATATCAGTTTTTCTGTCCCATCTCTGCTGTCTTTTGGAGAGGCACAGTGCAGTGTTAAAAACCAAGACCTGACATGCAAATGTCGAAGCTCCTAAGTATCCAACCGAAGTAGCCTGAATGACTTCAGGGTTTCTTTTGCAGGGTAAGTTGATACTAAAAATCGAATGGGAATAATTTGGGTGAAGTTGTAAAGGATGGAAATGCCAGCTGAGCAGAGCACACTGAAGTTTACTGGGGGATGAAGCACTACAGCGACTGAGCTGACTTGCATCATTAGGAGAATGCCATACTGATACCTGGGGTAGGGGGAAGCAAGAGAGACAGAGCATGACCTCTGGGCTGAAATCCTTCTCAAGGGAAAACAAAGCAGGTATTGATGTGGCCATCCACCATAGGGTGTCCAAGTGCTTGAATGAGCCTTTGCAGTAGAGTGAGCTGCCTCCGGAACTGTGCTCTGTGTGCAGGGCCTTGTGCGCCTGGAAGCAAGAACCCGTGTCATGGGGTTATTTGGGGTCCAGAGGACAAAGAGTTGCAGAATATCCAGAGTAAGGGGTGCCAAAAGCTGGTGAGTCTTCATGCAGGGGGCGGCCAAACCGACTTTCATCAGGGCTGTCTGAAGGGGGGCAGTGCTGTGGCAGTATCTCTCTGTTCCTTCAGCCTAGCAGTGTTAAGCCAGGCAGGAGTCCTCAGCTAGTAAAACCTGCTGGGCTTCCTTTCGTTTCTTCATGAGCAGTTATGTCCCTGAGCACTGAGGTAGCATTAGGATTCAAAATTCTTCAATCTTCAGCCATGTGGCAATAACCAGTTTGTTGTCTTGCTGTTAAGATGCTGCTGGAGGAGGAGAGCTCACTACATGGGAGTGCCAGTGACTCGCACAACCTGTGTGTGCACAGACTGAGCCCTTTGCAGGAACTGCCCATTTAGCCTGTCACTAACAGTTCTGATCAGAGCCCAAATTTGCTTGAAGAGTAGAGGAAGAATGAAAAGGAGGGAAGCAGGGGAGCCCATATTTTTTTGTTCTTAAAATTTGGGTTATTTAATTTATTTTTAACCAAGCCTTTGAACAAGTGTGCCTATCTGATGAGTAGCGAAGTGGGCTCTTTGGGATAAAGCCATTGGCCTTGCTAACAATTGTGTGACTTCATGTCAGTCATTTCTGTTATACTCACAAAGGGAGAAGGGCTTCATTAAAATATAAGAAATTTGAGGCTTAGCTCAACTTTGGTTTCTGCTTCTGCCATCAAATCTTTGTTAGTATGTTATGATTTGGTGGGGGTTGAGGGTTTTATGCTAGCCCGCGTTCTTCATCCTTTACTTAAGGGAAAGAAGAAACTCTACTTTTCAAAACCCTGTAATCTGTTCACACAGGCCATTTTAATTTTATTTATGGCAAACAGTTCCTTCAGATTCAAACCCTAGCTTTTGCCTGACCTGGGAGGTATAAAGATGGATAGATGGCTACAGCAGCCATTGTACTGGTGTTAATGAAATGAGAGGGACACTGGGCTACTCCAAACAAGTATATAAAATTAAGTTTGTATCAGTGAATCAGCCTAGAATCAGCCTCTTGTCTGTAGAGCCTGATGACATGTAGCATGGCCTTACAAAACAGGGGGGTTGGTCTAGTTGCACAGCCTGGCTGATGGAAGCCACCTCTTGTTGACACATAACAAGATAGGACAACAGTAAAACATTCCCCCAATGAATCCCCTGTTGTACAGCTCTGTAAATGTGTGTTTTCTTAGGGGAGACTGTGCCCTTGGCAATACCCACTAGAGAACTTTCTGAGAGAAATAATTAATTTCATGTTTAATTTGGAATCCTCATCTGTTTAAAATATTTCACAGATTGTCCTTTAGGGCAGTGGGAAACTTCACCCGCACCTCACTGGACTCAATTTTAGAGGCTGGCAGTTGAGGATCTCACATCTTTGCAGGAGTGGCTTGGTTGTTAAGAGCAGAGGGAATATTTAATCGCTGTCCAAACAAATGCATTCTAAGGAGAAATGAATTACACAGACTGAGCAGGCAGCATGCCTGCCAGAGCTGCTGCTCCAGGTGGAAGCGCTCTGGAGAGCAGTGGAGGGGATGCTGTGGCAGAGGGTCTCTGGCAGCAGAACACCAGGCAGGGCTGGGGAGGAGGAGGGCAAGGAGGACCTTGGTGGGTGTTACAGTTCACCTGCCTTTAATTTGCAGCCATGTCAAATGATTCCATGTATGCTCCTAGGTTTCCATCTCATTCCCTTTACTACTGCCTACCAAAACGCCCTGGATATTCTATACTTCTCTTGGTACTTTCCCCTTTATCATACTGAGTAGCACCTAGAGCCTGGGCTGGGCAGATGACAGGGGAAAGGAAATGTTAGCTGCTGGTTTGCTGTGATCTCCACCCAGGAAAGTGCAGGATGCACAAAAAGGGTTAGTTTGGGCTCTTTCCTTCTTTTAAACTTCCTAGTGTGTTTACTAAATCCGCAGCTTTATTGGCTATGAATTGTGCAGCTTTTGATCTTTCATATGCAGTAGGATTTTTTTCCAGCAGAGCAGTTGTCATGCTGTCTCCAATTTACATGAACACCAAACAGAATGACACAAAAATGAAGTGGCGTTGCTGTAACAAAACCTATTAATAGCTTTGCAGAGAGGCAGTGACGCATCTCAGATGTAGGAACTTGGAATTAAAGCTGAGGAGAATAATCATCTTTGCAGGCTAAGTGTTCCCAAAATGAGCAGTGAATTGAAGTGCTCAGAGATGCTTTCAGAGGGCTGCGATTTTTCAGATAAACTTTCTTAAAATCAGGCTTGCTTGAGACATCTCAACATGGGCTGACACAGACTGAAGCAAATATCTCTGTTGGAAATTTTGGCCAAATGGCCGTGTTCAGAACATTGCTGAGCAGTGTCAGAGCACACCTTCTGTCTGCCTTCATTTGGTTTAGTTGACAGCTTTCTTAGGGTGTTTGTGAAACAGAGCTCTGGCAGTGGGAGGTGGTTATGGATGGAGCGCCAGAGGGCTGTTGCTGCCTGGGGATCCCAACAGCGCTCTTGAGCTGCAGCTTGGCTCTCTGCTGGCAAGGGAGAGTGCAAAGGATCTTCATCTGGGGCTATCCAAGTGGCACCAACTTAAAAATGCCTAGCATGGACCGAAATAAGTTATGCCCTCATGTTTTTGGTGTTGATCTGGTCAAAGCAGAATACACCAAAGTTAAGCATATTGACTCCGTCTGGTTCTGGTGTCCCCATCATAAGGACGCAGAGTGGCTTGAGTGAGTCCAGCAAACGGACACAAAGATATCCAAGGGCTCAGCGCCTCTGCTATGAGGATAGTCGGAGGGAGTTGGGGTTCTTCACCCTAGAGAAGACTCCAAGGGGACCTTTACAGCTGCCTTCCAATACCTGAAGGGATCCTACGGAAAGACTGAGAGGGATTTTTCTAGCAATAGGACAAGGGGGAAGAATTTTAAGCTGAGGGTCAGAGGGAAAACTGTCACTACTTCAGACTCAGATTTCAGAACTGTCCTGTAAGGTGCTGGATATTTTAAACACAGCCATTTACCTTTCTGAGACAATTCTTTCCCAAAGAGTGTTCTTAGAGCTACTGCAGAACATCACAGTGTGTTTTACCTGTGAACTCCATCAGGCTTTTCAGTTGTTACCGGCAGCCAACAAAACCATTTCTGCATAGGAGAGGGGAATTTACAGCATAATGGAGAGAGCCAACAACAGAGATGGGAACAGATGTGCTTAGTCCTGCTGTCCTTTACAGCATGATTTGCCTCTGTTTCTCTAGGGTTGCCTTGTCATTTCACTTAAGTTTTGTCTTTTAAAAACCACTTCACTGGTATCAGATTTATTTTAACCCTTGTCGAAGGTGAGATATTTAGTTTGCTTCAGAGAGTACAATGTAATTGGTCTCATCTGCCTGGTGTTGTCAGGTAAGGTGTGGATATTTATTCTTAGAGGAGAGCACAGAGAATATGGTTTGTGCTCAGATTTTCACTGTTTCTTACAGGATGCAGGTATATCAGTCAAGCTGCAGCTAAAATTGATGTGGATTTTGATTACGATGGACCTCTAATGAAGACAGAAGTTCCTGGACCACGATCTAGAGTAAGTTCCCAAAGTAGCTCATATTCTATTTCTGTTCAGTTATGTTTAACTTGCTAGATTTCATTCCAAGCTTGTGTTTTATATGAACAAATGTCACACCATCATTTCACAAGTCTGTGCCCACTTTTATCAAGACTCTGAGAACGAGAAGCCCATGAATGAAAAGCCCCTCTCAGAGAGAGCTGAATCTCAGCTGCCAATTTCCCCTTTGAAACAGTTGAAAGCAACAGAGCATCAGTCTGATTAAACACCCCATTAAGGCTTTGTTACTTGTGCTTCTGCAGAAACAGAACCTTACTTGGCTTTTTGTGATGTGAAATAATGCTTTGGTCTTGAAACGAAGCAAGAATTTCAATTTGCTGCACACTGTTTTCCTCCAGCAGAGTCAGCATTGCTGGGTGTGTTTGGTTGTGTTCGGTTTTGAAAGGAGCTGTCTTTCTCAAAGCACTGTGCCAGTGTCCCTTCTGGCTGTCTCTGGTTCCACTCTTGTTTTCTGTTCTGTTGGTCAATATAGAAGAGGCAGCTTTGTGTTTTTGGAGCTGTACAAGGCAATTGCATTTGCAGCCCGTGTAGCTCTGCATGCCACAGTTACTAGTCGCGACTGCAATATTTGCCAGATTCACTATGGAAGTTGGTGTGGCAAGCAGAAGTGCGTGCTAAGCACACCAGACTGCGAGTTTTGCATGTGGTGTCTGTTCTTCTTCAGCTTCTGGTCATCACATTCCTGAGACTCTTTGCTTTTCTACAGGAATTAATGAAGCAGCTGAACGGCATGCAGGTAATTTCTTACTTTTGTGAGTTTTGGGAGTGTTAGCATTGAGATTGCAGAACTTGTGTTCAAATCCCATTTTGTATGTTTAGCTCCATAGCAAAAAAACCTGACTCTGAGTTTCTACCCTGACCATATTGTGCATGGTTTATACATGCATTTCAATCAAATCTTTTACACTGTATTTTGAATACTGCAGAATTATTTTGCTAGGGTCAGTGATGTTTCTTTTGAGTTTTTCTGAAATGGCAATTGAACACACAGGTATAGTTGAGCTAGTCAACCTAAGTACATGTTGTCTTCTCAAGAGGAGCAGTTCTTCAAAGTCTGTGCTTCACCTCTGTAGAAAAATAGTGCATCCTTGCCCTTTTAACAGTCCCTCTACAGTTAATTCCCTTGCAATGACTATAATGTGTCTTTGCATCCTATCATTAGGCATTTTGATCAGGTTAGTTGCACTTTCCTCCATGCTGCTCCCTTCCAAAGCATTGATTGTTTGGGTTTTTTCCTTCAAGAACGCAGAAGCTGTGCACTTCTTCTGCAATTATGAAGAGAGCCGAGGGAACTACCTAGTAGATGTCGATGGCAATCGCATGCTGGATCTCTACTCTCAGATTTCATCTGTCCCAATAGGTAGGAGACAATTGTACCAAAACTTTACACTTTGTCCTCAAGCTGTTTTCTTATCTTAGTCACTACAAGAGAATGTGGTTGATTAACTAAAAAAGGTGGAGCTGACATAATGTGTGCCTTGTTGTGAGCAGGGTACACCTCACTGCTGGCTGTTATCTACTGGTGACTTTGACTAGCTGAAGAAACTACAAATTCAGTAGGTACGGCTGACTTGAGTACATAGAGCTTCTTCCAGGAACCACTAGTATTAATCTTTATTTGGATGTGCAAGTTCTGCCATTGAGTTTGTCTTTGTTTGCTTGGATATGTGTACTTTGTGATTCTGTAACAAGTGTGTTACTGGTTTGAACATTAACAAACCTAACTTAAACATTTTAACATTAAATGATGTGCGTTAGTTAACGTTTCAACCTCTAAAAAACTGAAAAGGGGAGCTGGCCATTTGGACTCCAATTGGATGAATCAAGACCAAACACAGCCTGTGGTGCTGTGTGAAAAGTGGCAGGTCAGCTGGGCTGAGTGACCAAACAATGAGTTGGTAAAGGGCTTTGGAAAGTCGCTTGAGGCGCTCCAAGAAGGAAAAGCTGCAAGGCAGAGATGCAGAGCCCAACTGCAAGGAATATAGGTTCAGTAGATGTTCAGTTTGTTTGTTCCTTATCCATGGTTCCTCTAAGTTGCTAAAAATACTTTTCTGCAGAAACCTAAAGTGCTGGGTTAATCTAAAAGGTAGATGTTGTGCTATGTATAGCAACATGGCTCAAAATCACCCTTGCAGGACTCCTTTATTGGGAAACAGAATTTAGCGATGTTCAGCTCACTATTAAGTTTTTTGTCATCTAGGACCTTGTGACTGCAGTGGGGTTTCAGTTATCCCAGTCAGATATCTGCAGACAGTTAATAGTTTTGTTCTCATGCAGTACCTCAATAAATGTGTAATCAGTCCAGATGTCTTCATTGTTTGGAGCTTCTTTTTATCAACACAAGTTCAGGATTTTTTTTAACCTTTTAGAGGTTTCACTGCAGTAATTTTGCCACTACTAATGTGGAGATAGGGGCATGATGTGCTTGCATGCCGATGTGAAGCTAACTTCAGTGGGATTGGATTTTAGGTTTCCAGGAAAGGAAGTTCATTCAGCATTCAAGATTCCCCCCTCCTTACACAAGAAATGGTGATTTGGAGGAAGTAGTGCATGGTGATGAAGGTTGTAAAGACTGTAGTGAGCCTTTCTGACCTCCTAGGGCTTGGTGGTGTGGACACACTTCTTTTACTACAGTTTTTGTGTGTAAAATTTTAATATTATCAGGAAAATATTTTCTGAATGGAGAGGGACTTTTGTAGTTTACTTTCGGTGCTTGATTGAAGCTGGTGACGTCTGTGATTCTGTGACTCTCATCTCTAACTTTGGAAAGGATTTCCAGAAATCATCTAGTTCAACCTCCCTGCCAAGTCAGGAGTCCAGTGTCTGTAACTAGTTCCTCCTTCCTGGGGTTATTTGCCCTAGAGGACATGTTCCTCGGTCATGAAAGGAGCTATAGTCCAGTGCTTCATATAGCTTCTCAGCTATCTCTATGATGTTTGGCAAAAAGAAGTAAATGGAAATTTAATACTTGCAGGCTGACCTCAATCTAAGTGAACATACAGCACTGGCTGATTCTTTTAAATTGTACTGAATGACAAGAGTGATTATCTGAAGCTGCAGAGGTTGCTAATAATGTCCCTCTTGATGACAGTTAGGTTCTAGACTGAGACACCAAAACAAGATCACAAGGTGCTTGCTAGTCCTCTGTGCTTATCTTTCTGCAAGTAAATCCAATAAAGCTTTTTATGAATCTGTCAGGACTCCCCAAGATTTAATAATGATCTGCAGCACTAGAACATATTTATCTTTAGAGGTTGAGAGGTAATAAGTGCCTGTGCAGAGAGATAAGAATTAAAGTATAAAAAACCTCTAGGCAAAGATGTTCTGGACTGTTTCTTGCTGAAAAACAAAAAAATGAAGGAGTTTTTTACCACAGGGAATATTGGGGAAGGTATAGCACAACATACTCCTAGTGCTGTATCTAATTCATCTCACAGTCTCAAACCTCACGGAGCCAAATGCAAGATGGGATTCTATCAACATGTTTACTAGCAAACATCCTGGGTAGCAAATGAAACAATCTGTTTTTCAGTGCCAGGAAGGTCTGTTTTTGTTTAGGGAGATGCAGAGAGGTGTAGTCGGTTATTGACAGCAGCCTCCTGCTCACTTCAGATGGATCCTTTGGGCTTTCTCTAACTCAGTTTTTCAGCAGCCTCTAGTTTTTTCCCTCTTGCAGACAGGCAGAGCCCTAAGCCTGGAGGACATGTACTTTCCTGTCACGTTGATCTGGGCACACAGCAAGAGTGATGAAGCAGGTGCTTGTGTATTAAGAGCCAACTCTGTCACTTCTTATAGGGATGTGTTTGAGAGTGGATTTGTGAAGCTACAAACCCTAGCATTGGTCACAGCAATGAAACAAGCTCCTGTCTGCCATCTCAGCCTGGAGCTTTTTGACTTTATCTGCCAGAATTATATAATAGTTATTTAATCATTTAGTTCTTTCTGGCCTTGGTTTTGTGTCTATGAACCCACCTCCCAGTTCAGCATCTTTCTACTCTTCAAGAAGAGTCAGGCTTTAAGAATTCTCTCCGCTTTTACTAGGCTGTCTGAGGCTGAGTAGGGAGTGTTAGGAGGAAGACTGGGCCACTCAGAATGGGAGAGACATCTTGTGTTGGGGGGAAAGGGTAAGTTTTGGGTAATAGAAGCCTTGAATTTGTGTTACATAAGAAAAGAGGCAAAAGTCTCTGCATTCTTTGTGTGTCTTATCACCAGCAGCAGAATTATGTTTTTTGAAGCCAGAGTTAATGGTTAAGCTCCCTAAGCAATGGCAGTTATTTATAACAATCTTCTGTAAGGTTCCATTTAGAGATTTCTAAAACACTAGGTGTGCTCTCAAAGCTGCTTTCAGCAATAGCTACAGCTCTCAGTGACAGCTTTCAACTGTGTCATTCCCTCTAGCCTAATAATTCTTCCGTGACAGCAGATGCAATGCAGATTTTAGTCGTTGCTGTCCCCAAATAACCACTTGTACCATCTCCATAATGATTTTAGCAGATCTTCTGCAGCATAATGTGCAGTTAAAACAATCTGGATATTTCCTTGGTTTGAACTAAAATACTCAAAACAGAATTTCTAACTGATTTGATAACACAGTAGCCTGATGCTCCATTGCTCAGACAGGATAATCAGGGCTATTGTCATTCAAGCAGAATGAGGAGTTCAGAGGCAGGATGAGCTTTTGTAATGAAATTAGAGTGGTCTGATTTCTTGAGCAGCAGGGAGGATGAGGTTTCCAACTGTTTCTACAAGAGAATATAAAAGATGATGTTAATCTCTAACTCTGGTAGAAATCAGTCTTAAAATGAAATTTTCTGGGCTGCTTTGGTGAAGTTTTGTTTTGTTTTGTTTTTTTACCTCATTTACATCAGCATACCTGTAAGCACGCAAGTTAGCCCATAGAGCAGCAATGGGTGTAAATTAAGCATCACTGTTGTGTTAAACCCAAAGCATTCTTAGTATCTTGATGTTTCTGGGTAAAAATGACAAATCGTTGCATTGTTTCCTTTACTTTGATAAACTTTCATTTGGAAAACAAGAGGGAAAAGAGAAAGAGCTGGTTAGAAAAGCACAGAATCTCTTTTAATATCAGACAGCAGTTTATCAAACAGGTTTTTTTATGGTGGTACACAGCCTGAGGCACATAAATCTATGACTGAGAAGGAAAGATTTCCAGACAAGTGTTTTGGAATAACTGATGGTTGTGGTGGGTTAAGGATTTGGGTACTTCATAGTCCCTGAGTTTGAAATGTACAACTGCCCGTGTAGACAGCCTCTTCATTCTGAGAGGATTAACATCTGCAGTGTGCAGGGGTGGAATATGGACCTTCATCAGTGCAAATGGGTGTGTATATACATGAAAACCTAGAATGGTTTGAGGGGAGAGTAGGTTTAGACTGGATCTAAAGGAGGAGTTCTTCAGTATGAGGGTGATAAGACTCTGGAATAGGCTGCCCGGGGAGGTTGTGGATGTTTCCTCCCCAGGAGTGTCCAAGGCCAGGTTGGATGAGGCCCTAGAAGTGTAGCATCAGCTACTGTAAATGGACAGAGCTGCATGGGGAGCTTGCCTCTGAGTTACATGCATTGGAAACTGTTTCTCGTCAGGGCTCAGACACAGCCATGCAGTGGCTGATGGAGCCTGACCTGCAGGTGGAGCAGATCAGGGTTATGGTGAATGAGAACAGTGAACAACCTGCTTCAGACAGTAGAAGCTGGAGATGCCTCTGTCCCACAGCTACGTGGTAACAGAAGCAATGGCTTTTGGGCTGCATTGGCAGAAAGTGAGTTCTGCTCTTAACTGAGGAAGAGGAGAAGCTCACATGCTATACTGTAGAGAAGCCAAAGACACATGGAGAACCTGGGAGGCAGAGTGAGGAAGCATTTAGTAATGTTGTAAGATCCATGTCCTGTTCATTTAATTTTGTGTTCCATTTTTAGCTTTCAGTATTAAAATGTTTTGCAGTTGCCTGACACAATCTGTACCAAAGTTCCAGCTTATACATGTTGTAAAAGAAAAGAAGTTTGCCCTGCTTTGAAGGTCTATTATTAGTACTTAAAACATAAGTTACACAGAAACAGTCAAGCATTAAGTTAAGGCTATTTTCTAGGTTGTGCTTCCCATCAGTTTATTGAAACAAGACAGAAACAACTATTTTCTTCCTTGGTTCTTTTTAATTAGGTTACAGCCATCCCTCTCTGATAAAGCTTCTACAGCAGCCACAGAACTTGGTAAGTGAATTAAAACAGAAAGTACAAGGAGTTCTCTCCCTCCTTGTGGCAATCTGTCTTATTTTTTTTCTTCACTGATAATGATTATGATCTGCTTGCTTTATTTCTCACTAGATGAAAAGAGCTTGGTAGTGTTTAAGACAACACCAAAAAAAAAACCTCTGTGAAGCGTTGCAAGAAGTAAACATTTGGGTAATACAAGCACTTGATGTTTGCAGGCAGTTTTACATCATAGATCAAGCATAGTCCTTCCAGTTTACCATTTTAGCAGTGTTCTTAAGTGAAGATTTTTGACCCTGAAAGTAAGCACAAGTCCTTGAGATAGAATATAGCACTTTGAATGTGAAAAGGGTGTCCTAAATCTGGAATGCAGGGGATGGGTTTGAGTTTGGGTGGTTTTGATAAGTGGGGTGCAAGGTAGTGGCTGGTGCCCTTCCTCAAAATACAGAATTGGCTAAACCTTGAAAAAATCAAATCATTAGACTAGAGCAACTAGAGTAAATTAGCTTCTTAAATAAAGTCTCTTCCTGTTTCTTCTGACACTATAGTGATTGGAAACAACCTGATTATGGAAATGGGTGAAATGAAGCTGCATTCTGTTTTGGGCTTCGTTTTATCATGGCTTGGACAGAAGCTTTGGATTCCATCATGATTTTGTGCACTTTAACAGTCATTTTTTTGGCATAGTACCTTCTGCATGTAGTATGTGGATACACTGAGCTCATTGGCTATTGAGTGCCCATCAGTGACTTGAAACAGTGCTTCTGCAAACCAATAATGTGGTGTCTATGCTGTCTGCAAGGGCAGAGTTCCATGTGGGCCAGTGTCCTCTCATACCTGCATTTCCCTTCCAAAAGAGCCTGCTGGCTTGTCCCAGCAGAGTGTAAATCTTATAAATGCAGATATATGAGTTCCCTGAGCTGATTTGCTTCATGGTGTTTTCGTTTCTTCAGGATGAGACATTCTGCCTTCCCTAGAACTGAAATACTTCCATTTCTTTTGAAAAGCCACCAGTTGGAAAAGCTGGAGGTATTCAAATTGGATCTAGGGATTACAGCAGCACTTATGTTTCTAAATTATTTCTGAGGAGTTAACAATGCCTTCATTAGAGTGCAGTAGGCAAAGTAAAATTTTAGAAACAAACAAAATGGGTTTAAACTGGCAGAGGGGAGATTTAGACTAGATGGTAGGAGGAAGTTCTTTACAGTGGGGGTGGTGAGGCACAGGAACAGGTTGCCCAGGGAGGTTGTGGATGCTCCCTCTCTGGAGTTCAAGGCCAGGTTGGATGAGGCCTTGAGTGACCTGTGCTAGTGGGAGGTGTCCCTGCCTATGGCAGGGGATTGGAACTAGATGATCCTTGAGGTCCCTTCCAACCTTACCATTCTATGATTCTATTCTGTGATTCTAAAAACCACCCAAAAAAACCCAAATCAGCAAACAAACAAAAATACCCCAAAGCCAACAAACCAACAAAACTGAGAAACACCTAGTGAAGGGTGGCAGTGGCTGGTTTGTGCATTGGGAAAGGGGACATTAACCAAGCTGCCAGCTAGAAATTTGCAGTAATAGGCACTGCCTCCAAAGTCCAAAATGAATGGTGCAGCCATCACCCCTGCCCACCACACTTCAGCATCCACAATGTCATTGATGCTCTGTTCCAGTGTCTGAAACTGGCTCTGGCTCAGGGAGAAGGGTGGCACTGAATTGACTCATCTGCACCCATGTGTGCACTCAAGATTTCTGGCAGGCTTTAGCCTGGGCACAGCATAGGCAGGATGGCAGTTTGCAGTAAAGTTCTGCAGTGCCAAGGCCAGAGAGCTGTGAAGAGCCAGAACGTGCAAACCTCACTGCAGCCAGGAGCTGGTGTCTGACAGCAGATAAATCACTGACTTCATGGTGAAAGGACTCTGCTCATGGAGCTAGGGCCCTCCTTTGGTGGTAACAATGGGATCAGGGTGTCATTGCAGGGTTTTTTTGTTTGGTTTGTAATGCTCCACATACCCTCTTTAGAGGCAGCTATAAAGAACAGAAAATGCATCTGTTCACTTTGAGACTCTAGCAGCTTGATGTTGATGCTCTGTTTTCCTCAGTACTGAGTATCTCATTAGCAACAAAAGAAAAATACACTGCTCTATTTAATGGCAATTGTTGCCAATTGACTGTGACAGCCCATAATCAAATTCACCCAAAGTTATGATCTCCTATCTCTAACTTTCTATGAAAATTTACTTCTAAACTGGGATAAAAAGTCAAATGAGATTTCTCATACATGCTAAACCAGAACATGTGTTTATCTGTCAGCAGCAGCCAGCCTTAGTTGTGTTTTTTAAGCTTCAGTTTGTCAAAATACTTTGGAAGTAACAAGACTTCTGTAAGTTATACAGTCCTGCCTCACACTCTGGTATCTCTTCTGTGACACTTGAGTTTCCCTAGGAATGTTGCTGGCACATCCTTACAGTGTGACTCACAGCTCTTGTGGTGGTCCACACCTCTGAATAAATGAGTCCTTGTTTTGAGGAAAAAGACTGAAGGATGCTGGTAAATGTGCAAGCTTGGGTTGCACTGAAAACATGAATATTTGGGGGAGGAGGCAGTCTGTCCCCTCTGGAGACCCAAAAAGACTTAAGCCATTGAAGCTCAGCCTTTAATTTCATCGATGACTTGTTACAACATCAACACAATAAACAAGCAGACAGAAAAAGGGCAAATAATGCTGCCTTGCAGTTGGGAGATTTATTGAGCTTGTCTTTTTCTGAGCAAATTTAATTTAAAATAAAAAGTAGCACATTGTGAATCAAATAAAATAACCTACAGAAACTAAGAGCAATGGTGAATCAATTTGAATCCCTGACACTTAATTTACATTAATTGCATGTACCTGACAAATTCATCTCCATTAGTGGATTGGGGAGGTGGCTGGGGCCAGTTCCAGAACTGCTCTTTAGAAATGCCTGTGTGGGCAGTGGGCTCAGCTTCCCCGCCAGCTGCTCTTCATTGGCACCAAAATTACCTTTCTCATAGCTGTGAATGCTGATGTGGCCAGTTCATTGGGCCAAGGGGACAGCTAATGTTGGAAGAGATCTCAGGCGGTCTCTTTCCCAACTTCCCACTCAAGGAGGATTGGCTGTGAGATCATAGAATCAGTCAGGGTTGGAAAGGACCACAAGGATCATCTAGTTCCAACCCCCCTGCCATGGGCAGGGACACCCTACCCTAGATTAGGCTGGCAGACTGGATTCTTCAGGGCTCTATCTGGGGTCTTGAAAACTTCCAGGGAGGGTGAAGGAGCACCTCTTTGGGCAGCTTGTTCCACCTGCCTTGTTGTTCTCTTGGTGAAAAAGCTTCTCCTTACACCCAAGGTGGTACCTCTTGTGTTTTGATTTCTGCCCATTGCTTCTCATCTTCACATTGAAGAGCCTGGAGTCTGGCTTTGTCGTCTCAGTAACCTCCACTTAGGCATGGGAAGGCTGTGTTCCTGTAGTCACTTAGCAAGGCTCTTGCATCAGCACAGGTTCTGCTGATGTCAGGCAAAGGGAGTGGTTGGAAAAGAATAATTCTGTTTTTACAACTCCTTTGGCCATGACTGGACATTTCTGTCTGGTGATTGTGATCAGAATAAAATGTAACATCAATGTGGCATTTTACATGTGATAGTAACACCTGATCTGTCATCTTTTGCCATTGTAGAGCACTTTTATCAACAGACCTGCCCTTGGGATTTTGCCTCCAGAGAACTTTGCAGAAAAACTGAAGGAATCTCTGTTATCAGTAAGTTTGAGATAACAGTGACAAGTTCCCATGTTCTGTGTTGAGGTGTAGCCAGGGATGCTAGGGGTTTTCATGGGGACCATTACAGATGAGCTGTTTGTCCATTTGCCTTCCCACTGCAAGAAACAAGATCAAACCTTTTTCCCTGATCTGACAGCTGAATGTGAGAGGGTAACCTGTCTGCTCTGCACAGGTACTGCCTCTTCCTTCTAGATCCAAGAACTGAAGAGAAAAAACACTTTCACTACCTTCTGTTCACTCTGCTTTCGTAAGAGATAGTGGGGGAAGTGGTTTGTGTTTGTCTTGACTTAAATTTGAAGATCCTTGGGACTGAAACTGAGTTAAGCCCATTCAGCTGCAGCTGAAATTGGTTTTCCTCATCCTAGGCAGAGTTGTGCTCCATTAAACTAAAGTTCATCATCACTTTGCACTACACTTGTGCAATTACTATGGAGCCATTTTTTGTCTTGACAGGTGGCTCCTAAGGGCCTGCCACAGGTGATCACCATGGCCTGCGGATCCTGCTCTAATGAAAATGCCTTTAAAGCAATATTTATGTGGTACAGAGTGAGTAAAATACTAAGTGGTTTGGGGGGTTTGGTAGGGTTGGATATAGAAATGAGTATTTATTCCCCATTAGACCTGTTACTGTGAAACAAAGTAGCACCTGCAGCTTGCCTCATTCGTGATGTTATTTGTATTCAATCTACTGTAAAATCTTTACTAAAAAGTCATCTTCTAAGCATTTACTTTATATTGACACAAGCTTAGAAGTCATAAGGAAAAAGAAATAAAGAAAATACTGATTGCATCAGTCTGTAAAAGCCACAACCAGTGTCTTCAGTGCCTCCAATTTGGAATGCCAACATTGCTGATTTGTGATTCAGCCATAAATGCATTGGTTGCAGCTGCAGGGAAGCTTGCTGTGCCATTGTTTGGTTTCTCTTACAGAACAAGGAGAGAGGCCATAATAATGTCACAAAAGAGGAACTGGAATCTTGCATGATTAACCAGGTAATATTTGCTCTTTACTACACCTGCAACTGCCTTTTCAGGGGAAGATGGGGAGGAAAAATTTCCTTTCTGCTCTCAGAAGTGGAATCTCAATTCATATTTGGTGCAATATAATCTGCTCCAAACAAATACCAAGACTTGCTGCTTATAGGCTCTTGCATCCTCCCCAGTTGTGAATCCTTGGAAGATTTCCCTTTTTTGTCATGATGTATCATTTGCTGTGCTAGAGAAGGGCCCATGTGATGGATGGGTCTCTGGAGAACATTAATACATGGAAAAGTTTACAAACAACAAACCTTCTAATTATTTTTTTCATAAGTTGTGATTTTATAGCTCAAAACTGGTGAAGGGCTTGGTTAAAATTTGGCTAAATATGGCTTTTCCCCATTGCTGGTAGAACAAGTCATTGGGAATGCACAGGGCCCATGGCAGCCCCGATGCCACACCTTGTGCTTGGAGTTCATACAGCAAGGGGCTGTTGTGCTGAATGTTGAGCCCTGGGGAGAGCTCAGTGGGGAGTGAGCCTGTGAGACAGGAAATGGCCAAGCCCTCCTTAGTGTTAATGCTGTACTTGAGGCAGTTTTGGGGGACCACCAATGCATGTAAGTGGGTGACTAACGATCTGTGGTGCCCGAGGGCTGACGAGGCAAGGATCAGCATGCTGCAGAGGCCGCAGTGTGGCTGCAGCCCCCCACCTGCTCTGGCCACGGGTTGGTGTCTGGGCTGAGGGTGGCAGTACCACCTGCCCACGGCACCGCACGCTGACTGTCCCCTCTGCTCTGCTCTGCTTGCAGCCCCCCGGCTGCCCCGACTACGCCATGCTCTCCTTCATGGGTGGCTTCCACGGGAGGACCCTGGGTAAGGAAATCAGTGCCAGCAGCACCTCCCTTTCCTGTCCCTCCTCAGCCACTGCTGTCACCTCACTGTCACTTCTGAAACCTGCTCTTTTCCTTAGGCAAACAGTACCAGTGGCATACTGTACCTTTGCCTTGGAAGCCCCATGGGTACTGAAAGAGAATAGTTGAGTGACAGTGGGAATTAATTTCATCTGGTTTGAAAACTAACTTTCAGGAAGTCTCTTTATTTTCATTCTGTGTGCAAGGTTTTCTATGTTAGTAAAAACCTATTTCCTGCAGGAAAATCACCATCATATACAAACAAGAGGTCACTCATTTTTACTATATCAATTCAGTCTCTCTTCTAAAGAAGCTACCCAAGAGTGCTGAAATTCTGAGCTTTGTGTGAGCAGTTTTCTTTGAAAAAGTGCAATCCATCATGTCTGAGCAGCCTGTTCAGACTGACCGATCTGACTGACAGATCTCCTGTTCTTCAGCTTTTCTGCATGTGGAAACCGATGCTGAAAAGCTAGAGCAACCCACTGAAACTGCACTAAATCCCATTACCCAGTGCTTGAGAAAATGCAGTTAAAATAATTCTGCAGTCCTGCTGTCAGGCAGTTTGTCACCTCTTGGTAGCTTTTCTCCTGTACTGTTCTTAGACAGGTATTATTTTAATGTTTGCTTTTCTGGGTTTAGGTTGCTTAGCTACAACTCACTCTAAAGCAATTCACAAACTGGACATTCCATCACTGGACTGGCCTATTGCTCCATTTCCAAGGCTAAAGTATCCTCTGGAAGACTTTGTGAAAGAGAATCAACAGGAAGAAGCCCGTTGTTTAGAGGAGGTAAAACATTCCCTGGCAGCTTGCTGCTGTTTCAGGTTTGAAATGACGAATAGTGTTAGTGGGATTAGCTGCTTTCCACTAGCAGAATGTTTTCAGGGATGGGAACAGCATGTGATTGAAGCAGCATTCACTGCTGTTGACAGAATTTTGTCCCTGCCTCTCAGAACAGCAACTTGCTGTGAATTAGAGGTGTACAGCAGTCATACCAAAGTGACATTGCACATGCAGCAGTTTGTTCTGTCACCTCGCAAAGGTACATGGGCTGAGAGAGACCACAGTGTCTGTAGTCCTTTGAAGGAGAACCTGGAGCTGTATTTTTTTTTTTCAGCTTTTCTATGGTGGACTTTTGGCACAAAGCATTGATCCTGCCTGTGGCTGCAGAAAGTGATGATTGGGCAGGGACTCTGCTCTGTGCCTTCTTGAGCCCAGGAGAAAGAAACGGAGCATAAGAGAGGAAAACCACTCCCAAGTACCAGAACCGTGGGATTCCCTGTTGGGCTGACAGGACTCTGGGATCTGTCACTTGCAAGAGGGCTCACTCTTGAGACAGCAGTGGGGAGCAAAGGCTCAGTGTGCCCTGTGGCTGGAACTGAAATAGTGCAAGGTCTGGAGCATCAGTACTGCCTAGGGAGGGGTGTGTTGTGCTGAAGGCAGGGTGACTGCACAGCAGAATCAGAGAGATGTCTTACTCAAACCAGTATAACTGAAGAGAAAATAGAAAGCAGAGCAGAACCCCTGATGTTTGATCCACCATAGCTTGGGGTGGGGCAATTGTGATGCACAAAATGAATCCACAACTTGAAGCTGTTATTTAAAAAAAAAAATTGGAATGCTTTCTTTGAAAGTCTGTGTACTGGCTTACTGGCAGCCTTTGGAAACCAGTGCTATACACAGTCTGCATCAGTTCTGGGCCCTGAAAACTCTAAGGGCCATCTCCAGTACAAGTGCCACTACTAACTCACTGGCACTACAAGGTCATTTCTCTGCAGGCCCCTTATCAACAACAGGATTCCTGCACTATTTTATCTGATTTTTAAGCTATCTGAAGCAGGTGACTGGAAAAGGCAAGTTTACCAAATGACCACCTTTAATACATTAGCTGAGTTTTCTGATACAGAATCTATTTTTTTTTGTCTAGCGTAGGTATGAACTAAGGGCATAGCAGGCTGCAGTGGTTGCCACCATACTCTCAGCTGAAACTCACTAGAGCTTTCACACCATTGCAGATAAATATGTGACTGGCTACAATATGATTATGATTTGAACTTCAGGAGCACGAGGGCAGTGTTAAATACTTGGTAATTCCTTGCACTTCCTGATACCTTTCTAGCCAGGAATGTCTATATGGAAAGTCAAAGTTCTGTTGCTAGAATTTAATCTTCCTGGAGGAAATGTGCAAATGTCCTGTTGGATTTACAGGTGGAAGACTTGATTGTGAAGTACAGGAAAAAGAAGAAGATTGTAGCTGGAATCATTGTAGAACCAATCCAGTCAGAGGGTGGTGACAACCACGCTTCAGACGACTTCTTCAGAAAGCTACGAGATATTGCCAGAAAGGTAATGCAGCATTTTCCTGTTCACTCACTGGCAGCCAATACCTCTTCTTGTCTCCAGAGGCCTTCCCCCTTCCCCAGGCATTCTGGGACACAGGACTCCTTTGTGCCAGTTGGGGTAGTTAAGACATTAGTAGACATTCTGCTTCCTGGGGGGCTTTAAAAATGCCACCCAGAGTCCTCCCAGATGTTCAGGTGTCCTCTAGAAATGTTCATGTGGTGAATCTTGGAAACATCTGGATGTGTCTTGTGAAATCTCACCTGCGGTGAGTGGCACTGGGGGCTGAAGGGGGAGATTTGGGCAGTGAAGGGAAGGAGGAGGAATGCTGCATGTCCTTGGCTTGGATCTGTTCTCTAAGGGAGGTTATTTTAGTTTGGAAACGTTCCCTGATCTTTACATTTGTTTTTGCAGCATGGCTGTGCCTTCTTGGTGGACGAGGTGCAGACAGGAGGTGGCTGCACAGGGAAATTCTGGGCACATGAACACTGGGGTCTGGATGACCCAGCTGATGTGGTAACATTCAGCAAGAAGATGATGACAGGAGGATTTTTCCACAAGGAGGAGTTCAGGCCAAACGCTGTAGGATTTACAATAATGAAACCTTGTGCTAATTGGTGACCCAGTCTTGAGGAACTGCAATGCCCACAGAAGAGACAAGGCTTCCTTCAGTAGTGCAGCCTCAGCTAGATGGAGCTGCTACTTCATACTTGCTTTGTACTTACACAGAAACTGTTGTCCTCACTTGTTCACTTTTATTCCAGTTGCTGTCAGTCGCAAAGGTTATAAAGCTGGTGGGAGGGACTGAAGAACTCAGCTTAGCCCAATGAACTAAGCTTCAGTACAAAGTCCAACCACAAACTGACAACTTTTTCCATAGGGCAACCCAGTATCTTCACAGCTTGCATGTCAGCATTACAGATTCTGTCAGAAAGATTTCTTCTTCACATTAATGACATTTTAGATGTAATAAAAAAAAAGGGGGTGGGGAAGAAAAAAAATGCATTAAGCCCATATGTAAAATCCAAATGATGCTGATTTCCATGTCATCTGTAGCCATGTTTCAGTGAGGTGTCAGGGCCACAGGACAGACTGCTCTGTGTCTTCAGCACACATTTAGCAGAATTTCCTTTGTTTTGCCCATCAGGGCAGCTGTATTTTGCTCTTGCAGCACAAAAGGGCAGTTGATGAGATCAGTGCATGCTTTTTGATACACCAGATGTTTGTGTTACTAAGTGGATGGCCTGCTTTGCTTGCTAACATGTTCCACAACTCTCCTTTCACCCTAGCCTTACCGGATTTTTAATACCTGGCTTGGAGATCCATCCAAGAACCTGATGCTTGCTGAAGTCATTAAGGTTATTAAAAGAGAGGACCTTCTAAACAATGCAGCTCATGCTGGGAAAGCACTGCTGACTGGGCTGCTGGATTTACAGGTAAACCTAGGCAAGGATTAAAGATGAGGAGAAATGTGCCTAGCAGGTAGGACCCAACATCCCATTTAAACACTTGCACTGAGGAACTCTATACTTTGGAGGGCCAGAAAATAACAACTACTCTCCAAAAAAGGTTACTTTTTTAAAGGTGAGGATTTTAACTGACAATAAGTGAAGCAGATAATACTAGTGTCACAGTGCAGTGTTAAGAACAAGCTGCTTTCTAGCCCCATCCCACATTATTTATGCTCGGATTTTTCTGGAGTGCATTTCAGATGCAAGGTGCTTTTTGCTCACTTCAAGAAGCTCCAAGATTTTATTTGGCCCAGCTCAGGGCTGCAGATTCATTCTCACTTGCTGCTCCAAAGTTTATGTATTTTGTGAGGAGTGAACGTGCCTCCTGTTGGGCCCAGCAACCTATGGCTATTCAGACCCTCTGTCAGAAGTGGTGAACAGGACAAGGTTCTATGGAAATGCAGCCTGTGCAGTGACTCCATTCCACCAGATTGGAGGCAGCAGCAGGGTTTCCATGTGGCAGAAGGCCTGGCAGCACAGAGCTTGCCACCAGGTGCCCTCTGTTGCAGCAGCTGCCATGTGTACTTCCTCACCTCTCTTTGCAGGCTCGTTACCCCCATATTATCAGCAGAGTGAGAGGAAGAGGAACATTCTGTTC
The DNA here is from genome assembly GCA_013399775.1 of Semnornis frantzii. Lineage (NCBI taxonomy): Eukaryota > Metazoa > Chordata > Aves > Piciformes > Ramphastidae > Semnornis > Semnornis frantzii. Next base: position 27,811 of record VWYK01095394.1, read on the forward strand.
GTTTGACACTCCAAATGATGCTACTAGAAACAAGTTAATTACAATAGCCAGAAACAAAGGTAAGACAGTCTGTGCATGTGGCTTAGCTTCACATGACAAACAGCAGCATTTGTAATGCTTTCAATTTTTCCTTTTTTACATGGCTTGTGAAAGTAGCAGTGTCAGAGGACAGTGAAATCATGAACAAAGCTATGTTTAGACTTCCTTGGAAGTACATGTCAGAAAGAGCAGACCATTAGGTTATGACACCACTTCATGTTCCTCTGTGATGACCTCAGGCACTCCTAGGCATGGCTTGCTTCTAGAAACAGATCAGGAGAATTGAAAATTAATAAAACTGTTGCTCAGAAAAAGACAGGGATAAAAAACTAAGCATTTTATGGAATACGTAATAATGAGTTGCCTGAAATGGGCACGGATCCATAGCTACATCCCCCTTCGACACCACAAGTCTTCCCCAGCTGTAGACAACACAGGTACCAGGAGGGATCTGCACCATACCATTCTCCTTGAATCTAACTCTGTGTGGCCCCCAGCTTTGCTGCTGTCAGGATTTGCTATTAATCATCTTTTGAAAGAAGCAGGCAAGATGCAGCCAAACTGTTGTGAAATCAACACGTTGTCCTGTAAAAAGACTTGATGATTTTTGTTCTTGGAAACTAAGCCAGCAAGGAGAGGTTTGTTTCATGGTAAAATCAAAGCTGTGCTTGGAGGCACAGTAAGCTCAGCTCAGCAGTATGGATTTTTTGTTGCCCACGAACATTTGAAAGGATTCAATTGGGGGTAAAAAAGACAAACATGCATTTGAAGTACTGCAGGAAGAAGTTTGCCAGTAGTGAGAGATGTCAACTTTTCATAATTAAAAAGGAAGTAATTTAAAGCATACTGACTTGTTCTGTCATTGAGGCACTTAACCAGTAGAGCATTGGAGCTCTGAAGTCTCAGAGCACTGGATGGAGTGTGTCAATTGATGCAATGTCCCAACACCTACAGGCACCCCTGCAGTGTCTCCTGAGTTGTGAAGCCTGCACTGCACTGATCATGTGCAGTATCAGTCAGCAGTGATTTGGGGAGCATTTTCGTGGCAGAGATAGACACAAGTCTCAACCTGCTGTATTCTCATTCTAGGTGTTGTGCTGGGAGGCTGCGGTGACAGATCGATTCGTTTCCGTCCCACGCTGATCTTCAAGGATCATCATGCACACCTCTTCCTCAACATTTTCAGTGACATCTTAGCAAACTTCAAGTAAAAAGCAGTTCTCTCGCACTGAACAGCTGATTATCAAATTAGTTTGCATTAATTCATGTCCTCTCTACTTACAAGATAAGTGTAAAGTCATAAACTAGGGTTTGTGTTCTGTCTGTAGTCCTGCCCAAGGCAAGCTGCTCCATGCAAACCTGACCCAGGCAGAGCATTGGTACTGGTCACCAGCAGGTACATGCAGCTGTCCCACACTGTGCATTTCTAGAAGCTGTGGCCCTCCACCTTCTGTCTCAGGCCATATTAATTGCAGAGCCCTCTCTATGTTCATGGCCCTGGTGTGGTCTGTTTTCACAGGTAATCCCAGTAGATTTGTGCCCAGAAGCAGCCACTAGTATGGCATAACCTTTAAAGCCACATGCCTGACATACAGAAAGTGCCATTCTCTAATGGTAGCTGGAATAAAATCAGTGTTTCAAGGAAAGCTCTGCTTTCACCACTGCCAAGTACAGTACTTCACAGAGTGAGTCCCAGCTTTCTTCCCTTGAACACAGATGTCTGCCACAGCAGCTGCTCTATGCCCAGGCTACACAGAGTGCCCTCAGCCACTGGCCAGTGCTCCACGAGGAACTCAAGTGCTTGTACTTCCTTCCTCATCTTGGATTTAGAACCCTCTGTCTTCTTTTGCAATGAGACTTGTACAGAGAAAACTATATCCTGAAGTATGTAATTTGGCAAAGCTTGGAGAATCATGTGAGGCACATTACTTCCACCTCTGTCAGCAGTCTAGACTGACTTGAGCATCTTTGTCCAGCTGCCCAGAACACAAGCTAGCCATTCATTGATCTCTTACCAGCTCCACAGGAATACTTGGGGTATTTTGTAAAGCTACAGCACAACTGCTTGGTCTTGGCCATTACCTGACATCAGTGAAGGCCTAGTCCTAACTAACTGCACATTCATAATACAAACTAATTCTGGTTTTGTTCTCATAGTGTATTCTAAGTCTCTGATTCTTCAGAGATCCCCTAAAAAGCCACAGGATCAAAAAGTGTCTTCAGTTCTTTTTTTTTTTTTTTCTCTTCAGAGCACTGTTCTGGCTGTCTCTTTACTGTATACTCTGCTGTTTGCTTGAGGCTGACTTAAACTATGTCTGGTGCCTTTTATTTTTCCTTTTATCTTAGCTAGCAAGCATCTTGATTTTTTTTTCAAAGCTGAACTTTATGTTGTTCACCAAAAATCAGGGACCACTGTGAACTTCAAAGCTGCCCTATTATACCTGACCACAATTTAAGTACACAAATAAGAGGCAGAGGAGTTAAAAAAATTTACCTTCCAGTACAGCTACCAAAACATGAAAGGTTTCTTACCTGCTTTGAGAGATGTTAATTATGGTTTGCCCATTTAATTTTTTTGGGTGCTGGTACTGGGAAACTCAAGTACACTCACTTCTGCTAGCTGAAAATAACAGGATTTCTGTAAACCTCTTTGCAGAAACCACAATTCTGGTACCAGATGGTCAGAACTTTAGCAGGTTTTTGAACAGAGGTTGTAGGAATCAGCAGGGGAGGCCCAGTAAATTGGTGTGCAACACAACCTCCTTGCCATCACTGTCCTCATAAGTGTACTGTCAGCAAAAGGAACATCCAACTGAGAACTGCATTTGACAGCATTTTGGGAATTAGTTTGTTCAACATATCAGTGCAGTAGTTTTAGTAAATGTCTCTAGTAAGTCTTGTACTTTTACAGAAGAGGTCCAGTAATTTGAAGTCTTACCACATCTTCACTTTTATTATGAATACTCTAGGTGTTTTTATAATTTTTACTGACACTCAGTAACTGTATAGCTGTGTACAACATGTTGAGGAAATCATGTTAGAGATTACTTACAAAGCACTGCAGCTAGAGCGTAAAGTTCATATTGTTTACACCATACTGTGGACAGTGCCAAATAAATGTTTAAACAAATACTTAACTACACTTCATGGTGTAACCAGTAACTGTACACAGACTCATAATAAATGACATCTCGTGTGTAATCAATATTCTTAAAATAAAATATTTATAATTGAACTTCTGCAGAGCTTTTTATTTTACATCTAGTATGCATCATCAGCACATAGTATGTTCCTGTGAAGGAAAGCCTCCAACACCCAGTGTCTGCATACAGCAGCTCACTATGTTGCTGCCCTGGTGTTTAAGCCAAGGTCATTTCTCTTTTCCTTCTGACATTGCTGTACCATACAGTGTCAGTCAAAATGTAAAATAACTGAGACCCTGTGCTGGTTTGAGGCTAACTGGAATACTTTATTAAAGAAAATTATATTATAGGCTGTGAAAATGAAAAGAGTGGTGATGTCTACTTCACCCATAGGCTTGCTGAGATGTTTAATTACTCAAAACATAGATAAGTCAGAGTCTCTGGGGCACAGTGTCTCAGGCTGTCTAGCAGCTTCTGGTTTCTCCTCTCTGCCAAATAATCTCACTAACCACTTTTCTTCTAAACCCCCATGCCGATCCTCACCTTGCATGTAAGGCAAACCTTGGGGTAAGGTATAGGGGTGGGGAGAAGGTGGAAGGGTGGTTGGGAGCCCCTCCTGGGGTCTCTGATTTCTGGGAGGGGTGCTGTGTTTCTGTATTACCTTTAACTTGTATATTTCTGTAGATATTCCTGTACATAGTGTATATCTCTGCTTGTATATTGTGCTGAGCTGGAAACAGAGCTTCAGTCCTTAACTTCCAGCTGGGAGAGTTATAGTTT
>VWYK01095400.1:4412-15965 GCA_013399775.1 Semnornis frantzii
CCTCCCCACTTCAGGCCTACAAGGCCTCAGCAGGCTGCATGAGGCAGCTCACAATTCCCTGCTGGCTAGAAGCCTTCTCCCACACACAGACCATGAGATGAGTAGGGACACTGCTCTTCCTGGGGAGAGAAGTGAGGGGAGGAGAGGCAGGGAGGAGAAAAGAGCGGTATCAGCCAGGCACTGCCTTGTAAGCTGTGATATCAGAAAGCAGAACAGAATAACAATGTTACAACATCCTGGGGTGCCCAGGTCCACCCTCTGGGAATCTCTATCTCTTTTTAGAGGACTCTGTCTCTGTGGTGAACTTAAGGGAACCTGGGATCCCAAACTACCACAAGAATAAAGAGAAAAGGGAAGCAAGAATAGGCTGCTTCATGTTATAATTTGGAAAGATTCTACATTCTCATGATTAGAGTTCTGAAAATAGAATGTGTATATTTTAAGGTGTCTACTTGGTGTATTGAAAGTATCTGATGTTGCCCAGTTGCAATTAGATTAACGAGAAGCAGTAATTTTGACATCATGATATAGCTTTATACCATCAGGGTGCTTGGCAAACGAGCAAAAAAGATTTGCATTATTTCAGGATAGCAAGAAACCTCAAGGATGGAGAGGCTCACACACAGACATGCACACACTTATCATCTGCAGTCAGAAACTGTATGAACAGAATATTTACTTCACTAATATTAAATGCACATCTTTGAAGAGAGCATGTAATTGCTAAGAGTTCTGAAAAGTGAATCCATAAAGCCACTAATTCAACTTGAAGTCGTCATTTTCACAAACATTTCTAAGTGGTTTTACTTACTACAAAATATTTATTTAAATTATGAAATAATATGCATGAGTCAAGCCGAAGTACATAGGACAAACAAGTCAAGTAGAAATTGCTGTAGAGACCACAGAATCACAGAATGGTCTGGGTTGGAAGGGGCCTCCAAAGATCATCTACTCCAACCCCTTCTGCAGTCAAGCAGGGACATCTTCAACTAGGTTGGGTTGCCCAGAACCTTGTTGAACCTAACACTGAGTATCTGCCACAATCACCTCCCTGGGCAACCTGTTGCAGTATTCTACCACCCTCATGATGAACTTGTTCCTAACATCCAATCTAAATATGCTCTTCTTTAGTTTGAAACCACTGCCCCTTCTCCTATCACTGCAGGCCTTTGAAAACAGCCTCTTTCCATGCCTCTTGTAGGCCCCCTTCAGGTACTGGAAGGCTGCTATTAGGTCTCCCCAGAGTCTTCTCTTTTCCAGGCTGGACAACCCCAGCATCTTCAGCCTCTCCTCACAGCAGAGGTACTCCAATATTTGGGGTAATCTATTTTTACATGAGTACTTGCATAAGCATGAGAAAGACCGTACTGGAGCAAAAGTTTGTTCTGAGGAGAGATATGGGAAATTATCACTTATGTTGCAACACTGCAACATTTCAAAATGAGGGCTCCATTTTTATGTACTTCATCTGACATTGCTATGAACAGCATTGTCATGTCAGAGAAAAAGGAGATTACTGTATCGTTATAAACTTACTTTCTAACCCTACATCTCTGCTCGGATAGGAGCAAACTGTAGGAATAATGTTGATTGACTTAAAATAGGTATGGATATTCATTTGCCTCTCCTGTTACCTGCTTGGGATAAATGTTAAGTTTCAGGAAAATATTCCTACAGACTTCTTTTAATGACTTAAAAAAAGAATAAATTTCAGGACCTGTGGGTCTGGGTTGGTGAGAAGCTCAACATGAGCCTGCAGTGAGCACATGCAGCCCAGACAGCCAACTGAGTCCTGGGCTGCATCAAGAGAAGTGTGGCCAGAAGGCCGAGGGAGGGGATTCTCTCCCTTTACTCTGCTCTCCTCAGACCCCACCTGGAGTACTGTGTGCAGTTCTGGAGCCCCCAGCACAGGAAGGACATGGAACTGTTGCAGTGGGTCCAGAGGAGGGCCACGAAGATTCTCAGAGGGATGGAGCAGCTCTGCTGTGAGGACAGGCTACGAGAGTTGGGGCTCTGCAACCTGGAGAAGAGAAGGCTTTGAGGAGACCTTATAGTAGCCTTCCAGTATCTGAAGGGGGCCTACAGGGAGGCTGGGGAGGGATTATTTACAAGGTCTTGCAATGACAGGACAAGGGGCAATGGGTTTAATCTGGCAGAGAGGGGATTCAAAGTAGATGTTAGGGGGAAGCTCTTCACAGTGAGAGCGGTGAGACATTGGCACAGGTTGCCCAGGAAGGTTGTGGCTGCACCCTCCCTGGAGGTGTTCAAGGTCAAGTTGGATGAGGCCTTGAGTGACCTGTGCTAGTGGGAGGTGTCCCTGCCTATGGCAGGGGGTTGGAACTGGATGATCTTTGAGGTCCCTTCCAACCTTACCATTCTATGATTCTATGAAAATATTGATCCTTATACTGAATATTAGGAAAGTGCCATGCAAAACTGGTAGTGTCCTAGAATTTGGCAACATAGCAACATAGTATAAAGGAAAGACTCTCTTCTAACACCTCACATTTTTTCTAATTCAAGCTTGTTATTGCCTTTTTAAGCAATAAATTCAGCAATATGTCATTAATCTGAATTCTAACCATAAAAGTATTTCACCTCACCTTTCCTTTATGATTACTGCCCCCTAACCTATAATTTTCAAGAATCCTGTAGCTAACAGCTATGGTAGACTACTTCTAGCAATTTCAGAACTACATTATCTGAAGTACCACTGCTACTTCTTATTGTAGCTGTTGAGAAACAGTGCAAATACACTGCAGGGGTAACTGATAGCATATGCTGACATTTTAATAGCCGCTACAGAAACAGGTGAGATCAGGGCCAGAATGGATGAGTTATTACTTTTGCATCCTCAATATAAGTGACATCCCTATGATTTATGAGTAAAGTTAATGCCCTTCCTCTTTACTGCTCTCTATAAGTAAAGAAGCCAAATAATAAAAAAAAAAATCTCTAAATTCACACAAGGCTTTCAAAAAATCTAAAGCTAGAAGACTCTCATGTCCTTTTAAAAATACAGAGTAAGATTTTTATTGCATGTTAGAAAACTGATTACTTGAAAGTTTGTTCATGACAGATAATGGGGTAAAACTTTAATAGATTATATTATTATAATTACTATTATTATTATTTTCCTAGAAATAAGACATGCTGAATATATTCCATTAACTGTTCAGCATAAGGTCTGAAAATCTTTTGACTGTTCTCCCTTTAGAAACACCTTTAAGAAGCCTCTCAGGAAATCTGCTTAAAAATTAAGAAGTAATGTACACTGTCTACTTGCCTGTAGCACATTTTCAGCCCTATTGTCTGCATAAATGCATGCTCAATGCATGACTGCAAATGCGTAGGGTGAAAATTGCATTTTCTTCCTCCCTGCAGTATTTTTTCCTGTGCCTTTGGCTTCTGACAAGTTAATAAAAGCAAATAAAATTAAAAGCATACTTTAACACCCCTTCCCAAGAAAGCTTTACTTAAGATGATGTACGTAGCTCAAAGAGAAACAAAAACTAAATCAATCTTCTTCACTAGGTAGGGGACAAATTAGTGATGAACTAACCAGCAATGAAGTAACATCAGGTCTTGTTGACATAATCATTAAAATGACTCCTCCAAGCAATTTTATTCTTGCTCCTGTATGCAAGGTCAGCCCAAACTAGATGACATTTACTAGTCAGATCTACAGATGTAGTGCATTTAGGACAAAAACACATAAATGTGGCAGAACTCAAGCTGTAAACTTCTTAATGGTTTCCGATATTTTGACAATATTTAATTAAAACAGCATTAAATCTATTAGTTTACTACATTTTATACAGTTAATTAATATTATTTTAGTAACAGTATGTTGGACAAAATAAATCAAATTGATCATGTTTTAAAATGTAAATTATTGACAGATTTCTGAGAGTAACTGACAACAGTAGCAGTGTAGTGTCTGCAAACTGGACATGGTGCTTGAAAAATATGTCTATCTTCTAACATCAGAGGAATGCTGAAACATGGATTTTGAAGTGTCTCAATAAATACAGACTCTTCTACTTCATTCTCTCTGAACTTTCAAATCTCAACTCCTTGTCTCAGACTCAGCACTCTTCCTTAAATGCACTTAAATACACTTTTCTAGATACCATACTCTGCTTCCTAGATTCTCCCATCTTCTACACTCAGTGTCCCATTTTAGTTCTGAATTCCTTAATTCATATTTACTTGTTCAGATGCCCCTTTCCTGCACCTGTTTTCCCAAAACTGGTTCAAATAGTGCGCTCCTGCTCACATCTCCTCTTCCAGGCATTACTTGTGTCCACCTGCTAACATCAGTCTCAGTTTCTTCAGTCTGCCTAGGTCTCATCATCACACTCACTCTCCTGCATGCCTTCTTCCCTTCTCTTACCTTCTTGGTCAAATTTCTCTTAGCCTTCCAGTAGGATTTCAGACTTCTCCCACATCTCCCTTCTCCAATTCACCTTCTATGAAAAGGGCTCCCTGAGCTTCTCACTCTGTTTAAGCATTGCCCATTTCTTCACACCGCCCTAAGGTGACTCAGAGTGGGCTGTTCCCCATAATGTCTCCCTTGGGACCCACAAACCTCCTTGACTGTCACACTTCAGAGCGAAGTATCAGTAGCTGCAGGAAAGAGGGATGGAGACAGGACTCTCCTATAGCCTTCCTCTGTCATAGAAAAGGAGTAGTTCATGTAGCTGCACCATAGCCCTATGAAGATAGGGTGGGTTGCTTAGGAAAAATAGGAAGCCCATGAAGCAAAAATTCAGAATTGCTGAGATTAGGCCTGGACAGGCATAGGAAAGAGAGAAAAAGGATTGCAATCAATAATATTTCATTATTAGTAGTGTCACTGTCTAATATATCAGATTGTCATTGCTATTATGTACACAGAGAGTAAATGTAGCCACGTATAGTCTTTATAATGCTGCCCATTACTTAGAGGAGGAGGTTCTCAATGCCAGCACAAGAAGAGTTTTTCTCCTACTTGCTCTTGGTTCAGATGCCTGAATCTAGACTCAGCAGGACTCAAGAAAAGCCTCCCTCCACCCCAACAGGCCATGCTCCAGGCAATCCAGGACACTAGCATTAGCTGTGCCCTGTACAAAACTCACACATGTATCAGTTGGGCTGCGCAATCCTGGGGAAGCTCAAGTAAACTACCCTGTAGAAAATCCCTGCAGGGTTCAAGTTTCCCCTAACATGTGATAGACCTTTCCGACAAACAGTAGCCAAAACTATTGCTTTTAAGCAGGTAAAGCTGTATCTTTCTTTGTGTTTCTTGTCTTGAAATCTGCTCACCAGCCTGCATCAAAATAAGTCAAAACTGCCTTGAAGAAGATTAGCAGTTGAGCACTAATCCCTGCGCCACAGTGTCTGGAAAATCAGAAAGCATGGAGACAATTCCCTCCATTTTACTGCAGAGCTAGTTTAATTTTCCATAGGTATTTACTCTGCACTTATCATTTGTACACCTATAAAACCTATGCACCCATTTCAACAGTAGTGCCTGCATAATGGGCCAATCACTGTAAGCTAGAGTCTCAAGAGGTTTGCTTCGCAGCAGCTTTACATAAAAACACAAAGTTTTTTTTCCTGTGTGATCTACTCTAGGTGATTCTGCTCTGGCAGGGGTGTTGGGCTAGATGATCTTTAAAGGTCTCCTCCAGCCCCTAACATTGTGTCATTCTGTAACTGTCATTCTCTGTTTGCTTTCATTTAAATCAGTTTCATAATTAGGGGGTGCCCAGACATAAAACTAAGTTTAGGTTTGTTTTTTTTCTTCCTTATAGGGATGTTTAGATTACTCAGAATAAGTGAAATGCCATGGATTTTACTTTCTTTGACAGAACAACAAAACGTAAAGCACACAAGGGTTACATCTAGCAGACTGGCCTTGGCCTTTACAGCATTAATATTTTTTCTTCTTCTGACAGCATTCTCTTATTTCAGCTGCTGAGTGAATGCTACTTTCTAATCATATTTTCACTTAATGCTTGCACTGATTTATATCGATAGTTTTGGTACACATTTCTCAGACAAAAAACCCAACCTAACTTCCCATAATCACCCTGATATAAGCAAATGCATGAAAAACTAACAGACGTTTCCAGATATTTCCATTCTGGTCAGGAGATTCTAAGTTGTTTTAGAAAAACAAATTAAGTTTCCATTATTTTAAGATAATAAGCCTGTTAGGGTTTTTTCCTGGGTTTTTTTGTTGTTTGTTTGGGTTTTATTTTTTATTTAGCATTTGCAGATGGAATAATTTAAATAGATATGTCCTATGACTCACTAATGGTTAAGAATTCCAAAAGAATTAATTAATATTCTGCAGATTCTACTGACAATTCTAAATATATAGCACTGTATTCTCATTTGGCCACGTCTCAGATTATGAAGTGGAAGGAAAGCTGTGCACCTTATTCTTGCTTTGTTTTGGGCTCGAGAGGAATAAAAGAGTGGCTATATATTTATCTCACTGTGATATTATAATTCCCTGGCTGGAATATAAATGATAAAAATTCTAATTTAATGTTTTCTTTTAAATTTTTGTTTGTCTTCCCCACTATTCAGAATAAGGGGAATAAGGCACTTGGGGACCTCCAAATAATTGGACATTGTCAGTCCATTTTCTCAGATGAAAAGTCTTTAATGTTATTTGCAGTGTTGGGTTTGATATGCATGGCCTCAATCTGCTGACAATGGTGAGAAAGGGAAATATCATAGAATGGCTTGGGTTGGAAAGAACTTCAGAGATCATCTACTCTGACCTCTGTACTATGGAAGAGGGGGGATCCACAACCACTCTGGGTTTCCAGAGTCTCACCAACCTCGTACTGAAGAACTTCCTAAGATCTAGTCTAAACCTACTCTTCCTCAGTTTAAAACCAGTCCTCCTACTCCTGTTGCTAGACACCCTTATGAAAAGTCCCTTCCCAGCTTTCCTGTAGGATCCCTCCAGATATTGGAAGGCAGCTGTAAGGGCCCCTGAAGTCTTCTCTTCTCCAGGTTGAACAGCCTATCCTTATAGCAGAGGTGCTCCATGAAACATCAAAACGGAAGATCGAAATTCAAAACACACAATCATGTAATAAAATCCAGAAACTGTGACAAGAAAATGGTATTTTAAGAAGATATTTTCAGTATGTGTTTTCTGTGAGTCAAATATCAAATCTTCACTATGTAATTCAAAAGACAATTTTGTTTTTTTAATGACTGTCTTTACAAGCTACCAGTTACGGTTCAATAGACACAGGGAGTGAAAAGCAGGGATTACACTCTGCGTGTGTGTTTCAGCTTATTAGATGAAGCCTTGTTGACTTTGTGAATTTATACTTCTGCATGATACTAATTTTACTTTGGTATTTGCTTAGCTCAGGCATTTGTTGCTTTAAGCAGAATACAGGGGGTAAAAAAAAGTTTTCTTTCAGTATTTGAGCATTATTTTTTTTCAAGTTCGTACAATTTGGAATGTGAGAACAGTGCAGCCAGACAGGCAAACCTGAAACATGTTTACATTAGTTTATCAAACACTTATGATCAAATTTTTACTAGCAAAATGTATATTTAAAGTATTTTTCAGGTATAAATACTAAGAACAACTGTAAATACAATTTTGTTTAAAAAAAAGAATCATATCTAAAACTCACCAAGTTTTAATCTCACACAAGCATTAAGATCTCCAGTGAAGTCAGTACTTTCAACTTATGTCAGTCAGTGCTCTAAGAAAAGAAACAATTTTGTCTTCCAGTATATCTTAAATATAAAATTATTTCAAAATTATAATAGATTGGGCCAATTATTTTAATAATGATTACAAAAACAACACAATCTGTGCATAATATTGCATAAAGTTCAGGAAGAGTATCAATGTTTTATGGAAGTTCATAGAATCATAGAATGGTCTGAGTTGGAAGGGACCTCCAAAGGTTATCTAGTCCAACCTCCTCTGCAGTCAGCAGGGGCATCCTCAGTTACATCAGGTTGCCCAGAGCCCTGTCGATCCTCACCTTGAATATCTCCAGGGATGGAACCTCAACTGTCTCCCTGGGCAATCTGTTTCAGTGTTCCACTACCTCCACAGTAAAAAAACTTGTTCCTAACATCCAATATAAATATGTTTTTTTCTAGTTTTAGGCCATTGCCCCTCGTCCTATCAATACAGGTCTTTCTAAGCAGTGTCTCTCCATCCTTACCCTAGGCCCTCATCGGGTAGCCAACAAGAAGTTGTTAGTACTTTTTTCATACCCACTGATAGATCATGCTTCTTCTCAAGAAGCTCTTCTATTTCTATTTAATCCTAAGGTGGCATAAAAACATTACAAACTCCCCAAATAAATATATAATCAAAAGTAGCTAACGAAATCACGAGTACCTTTAAACTGTCCTGAATATTCATTAGCTACTCAATGACTCATGGCTGAACATGAGCCAGCAGTGCGCCCAGGTGGCCAGGAGAGCCAATGGCATCCTAGCCTGGATCAGGGACAGTGTGGCCAGTCGGACAAGGGAGGTTATTCTGCCCCTGTACTCAGCACTGGTCAGGCCACACCTAGAGTACTGTGTCCAGTTCTGGGTCCCTCGGATCAAGAGAGATGTTGAGGTACTGGAACGTGTCCAGAGGACAACAAAGCTGGTGAGGGGACTGGAGCACAGCCCTGTGTGGAGAGGCTGAGGGAGCTGGGGGTGTGCAGCCTGGGGAAGAGAAGGTTCAGGGGTAACCTCTTTGCTGTTTACAACTAGCTGAAGGGAGGTTGTAGCCATGTGGGTGTCAATCCCTTCTCCTAGGCAACCAGCAACAGAACAAGGGGAAACAGTCTCAAATTGTGCCAGAGGAGGTCTAGGCTGGATGTTAGGAGGAATTTCTTGGCAGAGAGAGTGATTGGCATTAGAATGGGCTGCCCAGGAAGGTGGGGGAGTCACCATTCCTGGAGGTTGAATGTCAAAGATTGAATGTGGCACTTAGTGTCATGGTCTAGTTGATTGGCTAGGCTGGGTGATAGGTTGGACTGGATGATCTTGGAAGTCTCTTCCAACCAGGTTGATCCTATGACTCTATACTCCTATGCTCCCATTGTAATACCTGGTAGAAGTGAGTAAATTTTATGGAGGCAATCACCTTAAACTAGGGAGTTTTGTTCACCATAGAAGTGTTTATGCCTTCTCTAACAAATAGAAGAATATATAATTATTTCACTACATTATAAAGCAGATATAAAAATGGGGTGTTTTGGTATTCAGATCAAGTCAATTATTAAAAATAAGGCCTGATGTAAATACAATACTTTGATTAGGAAGAGATAGTTCCATTCTCATGTTTAAACAGCCATTGATTTTTTTTCCCTGAAATGGAATTCTTTTACATTTATGATGGTTTATGGTCTAGTAGCAACCATAATTATTTTGTATTTCACAGTGCAGATAAAACAATAATTTAAATAACTTACTGGATTGTTTTCCTACACAATAATAAGCATCTGAGGTTGAATAAACCCAGTTGAGGGTTTTAAACTATATAGTTACTTGGTTGCAGATGTATCTATACCAAAACACTAACCAGATATATTGAAACAAGAGAACTGTTTGGCTGGTATTTCCATACTCTGAAAATATTGTTAGTTTTTATTGCTTTTCCATTGGTATATGGTTTAACATGATGATAATTACAATTAGGGGAGAAAAAAACCTAAAAAACCCTGACAGAAGTGTGTTCCCCTTATCATGACTGCTTACAGATTCAGTGATGATAAACATAACCTCCCCACAGCAAAGTGCCTCCCAGGTATCACCTGGGATCACAGAATTGTCAGGGTTGGAAGAACCTCAAAGATCAACCAGTTCCAACCCCACTACTGTAGCCAGGGATACCTCATGCTAGATTAAGTTGCTCAGAGCTACATCTAGCCTGCCCTTAAAAACTTCCAGGGATGGGCCTTCTATCACCTCCATGGGCAACCTATTTCAGTGTCTTACCATAGTCACGGTGAAGAACTTTTTCCTAACATCCAGTCTGAATCTACCCACTTGTAGGTTTACTCCACTCCACCTACTTCTATCGCTACCCAACATCCTAAAAAGTCCCGCACCAGTTTTCTTGTAGGCCCCCTTCAGATGCTGGAAGGCCACAATAGGGTCACCTTGGAGCCTTCTCTTCTCCAGACTGAACAGACCCAACTGTCTCTGTCTCCATATGAGAGATGCTCCAGCCCTCTGATCATCCTTGAGGCCCTTCATTGGACATACTCCAGCACATCCATATCTTTCCTATAATAGTATAGATGTCAGTGCTGCTCTTCTCACACACATTTTTTGTTTAAGATGTTGTCTCAGAGTAGCACAGGAACTTGAAAAAAAACACTGCACTTCACTTCTTTGTCGTCTTTTGTTGTATTTTGATTAAGTTTGCTTAAAAGCAAGGGTTGGAAATGCCATGGTGACTTATCAACCTGTATTGAGGGCTTGTATTCCCGGGGAGGTTGAGTGTCCTTAATCTTAAGTGTAAAGACTCAGGTTTGGGCCCTTTTTTCCTGAATTTTATGAAGTTTATATCTTACTTTGTGATGTCTGGTCACACAGTTTAGAGCAGCTACAGAAGAGACAGATACAATAGAAAGAACAGCAACCAAAAAGGATAAAGAGGATAAAATGTGTGAGGAAAACTGAGAGATAAAGGAACTGAGTGCAGCCTACAAAATCTGAAAACTCCAGGGGATGGATCACATCTTCAAGGTCACAATAAAAACGAAGGAAATATATGACCCCATTTTTTAAAAAGTGAAATAATCACCCATAGAAAAAGTGTGGACTGTAATAAATTAAAAAACAAAACAAATAAAACCCCAAAAAAACCACATTGTAAGTGAATGTGAATGAGAAGCATCATACCAAATGTTTACAATCAGTAAGGATGTACTCAACCTAACTGATAATGACACTGTTAGTTGTCCTGCAGTGTCAGGACAAGAGACCTCATCTTTTATGCTTTACAGTCAACAGATTAATCTTCCAGAAGCAATAACTCAGCATCTCTAGGGACTGGTCACTACAGCTGAGTTTGAAATACTTGTGCGTTACTTAACTGACACAGGGAAAAAAAAAAAAAAAAATAAATTCAAAACACATTACCAAAATGCAATGGCAGCTCATGACCCTTTTCAGAAAATCATCCAAAAGCACTTTGATGTAATTAATTAAACTGGCATCTTCTGGAGACTGGAGAGAAACTGATTTCATACTTTAAAAAATGTTAGAAGTTTTTTAAAGACTAAATACATAAATGTAGCCCTGAATCTTTGTCTTATTTCATTGTTAGGTATTTATAATACTAGTGTTTCAACACAAAATGTGCTATTATTGGAGAATAAATCATAAGGGGAGAGACGAAGGGAGCTGAGGGGAGACCTCATCACTGACCTCATCAACTACCTGAAAGGATATTGGAGAGGTTGGTGCTGGTCTCTTCTCACAGGTAAACAGTGATAGAACAAGGGAGAATGCCCTCAAAGGGCCACCGGGTAGGTTTAGACTAGATATTAGGGAAAA
>VWYK01095403.1:1575-14916 GCA_013399775.1 Semnornis frantzii
CACCTGGATGCATTCCCATGTGAACTACCCTAGGAGACCCTGCCTTGGCCGGGGGCTTGGACTTGATGATCTCTGGAGGTCCCTTCCAACCTCTAGGGTTCTGTAATCCTATGTTGGTGTTGCTTGGCAATCCCTGTCAGAATCAGGAAGAGCAAATCATTCCTATCTGAATTTAAAATGTGTGTGGTGAAGAATGAATGTCTGGAATCCACTGGAATCCTTTAGTAGTGCTGATAGGAACCCAAAAGCACGAGGGCTCAGCAAAGAGTGTAAAACTTCTTAAAAAAAACCTACTTCAAATCTCTGTTTCTAGGTCTGCTTTTGGGGAATACTGGTGGAAGAAGCAAATTCTAATGCCTCAGAATAAGATGTGGAAATGCTTCCATCTTTTATTTTTCCTGCTGACCTGCTCCTTCTTCTGGCTGTGCTAAATCATTAGATGTTGGGTCTTAAAACCAATCTTTCTCCTGAAGGGGAGAATTCTGTGTTCTACAGAGAGAAACTTTTGGATAGATTTACTTTAAAAAAGGATGAGGGAGAGACTTACTACAGCTTTGAGGTGCTAAAAATAACCATGGGTGGGTTGTAGATGATGTCAGTTACGTAGCTTAATACAAGCTCTGAGCCAAAGAGGGATGAGGTAGCACAGGAGAAAGATGCTATGGAGGGGATCATGAGGTTAAGAAGGGATTTTCAACCCTCACTATTTGTTTGACCTTGAGTGCTTTGCTTGCACAGCTGGCATCATGTTTGAAGCTGAATGTCACCACAACTTCCGTTTTTCACCAAATAATTCTCACCCTGACCCTGAACCCTAACCCTAACAAAGAGCATTTTTAAAATTCATCATTTTTTTCATGGAAATGATTGATTTTTTTTTTAAAGTTGGAAAACTAAATGAAATTTTGGATGTTTGTGAATGTTTCTCTTATAACTAGCAAAATGTAATCTTTAAGCTAATTGCCAAGGAAATAAGTAGAAAATTCCCATTACCACAGTGTAGAGAGTTCCTCTACTCTGTTAAAAGCAATCACTGCTAGTCTTAATTTTGCCTGGATTCACTGAAGAGGGAACAGAGGTCCCAGGTGAGCCCATGACACCCTGGGATGTAGTGCTGGGGGCATGTGTACCTGGAGAGGGTTCCTCCTGGATGAACTCCTCAAGAAGCCAGCAAGAAATGGGAATAGGAAGGGCACTGTCTGGGGATGTTGCTGGCCCTGTGTCATATAACTGATCAATATTAGTGTTAGGAAAAAATGTCCATTCTTGATTTCAAAGGCCATTAACTGATCCTTCTGTGTGTAAGTCCACCTGTTCTGTACTCCTATGTTGATGCCCATTGCTCTGTTTTCAGTTCTCTCCCAAGCAGAGAAAAAATGCCTTCTTCACAGGTTTTGTTCTTTGGACCAGTCTTAGCACCTAGTCTCTCTTTGGGACTTTCCAGGTCTCCTTATATTTTGCTTCATCAGTTTTTGCAGTGCTTTTATAAGCTGTGCACCTAGTTCAGGAAGACACTTGAGGGGGCAGTGCCTTATGAACTGTGCCCAGATCCCAACCAGACTCTTGTGGGAACTTTGCCAAAATTGGAGGCTGTGAAGTGCACACAGAATGTTGGTGTGGAGGGCTGCATTTTGGGTTCTCAACTAACTGGCAGAAGGATAGCTTTGTATCCTCTGCTGGGACAGGTGTTTAACTCAAGTACTTGGGGCTACACAATGAGCCCCTCAGTACCTAGGGACAAATGAGTTCTGCCTTGCTTCTCATATAACTGCTGATCATATATACCATGATTCTGCTCTGGCAGGAGTTGGACTGGATGATCATAGAATCTGATCTGAGAATGGCTCAAGTTGGAAGGGACCTCAAAGATCACCCAAACCAATCTCCCTGCTGTGGGCAGAGATGGCTCTCAGCTAGGCTTGGGTGCTCAAGGCTTCATCCAACCTGGCCTTGAACACCTCCAGGCAGGAGACAGCCACAGCCTCCCTGGGCAACCCATGCCAGTCTCAGCAGCCTCAGACTGCAGAACTTCTTCCTCAGCTCCACTGTAACCCTGCTCTGCCTCAGCTCCAAACCATTCCCCTTTGGCCTGGCTCAGACACCCTCAGCAAAAGTTCCTCTGCAGCCTTCCTGCAGGATCCCCTCAGCTCTTGACGAGCAGCTCTGACATCCCCCTGGAGCCTTCTCCTCTGCAGGTTGCACACCTCCAGCTCCCTCAGCCTGTGCTCACAGCAGAGCTGCTTCAGCCCTTGGCTCATCTTTGTGGCCTCATCTGGCCTCACTCCAAAAGCTCTGAGTCCTCCTTCTGTTGGGGACAGCAGCACTGGGCACATCTGTGCACTGAGTTTGCATGGCAAAATTCACCATTATGGGGTGAGGACTGGTAATTTTTTTGCTCTGCAGACCCAGAGTGAGGTGGGGCAGGGTTATTGAACAGGTAAGACATGCCTAGGCATGCTGCCTTGGGGAAGGGAATAGATTTGATGACCCTGGAACCTTTTCTTACCATTCCTTATGTGACTTTTAGGGTGGGACATCTAGGGCTATGGCAATGCAGACTCTGAAAGAGTTACTATAGCTTGGGGCTGAATTTTGGACTGGTTTGTTGTTCTCTTATGTTGTCTAGCAGCATCTGGGATTGTCATTGTTGTGTGAAGAGCTTTGTAAAGGCACCAGCAGTGCTACCTGTGAGTTATTATTGGCTTCCGCTCTTAGACCATGATTTGTATTTGTCCTCTTTGGCAGCTGTGAGGGCAACCCCACAGCAGCCACAGGGATGTGGTGGTCATTCACCTTCCTGATCTTTTGTCAAAATATATTTAGTGAGAACAGTGGGGGGTGGGAGGAGAACATTAGGAGTATTCCAGCAGGTTAATGTCAAAGGGGAGAGAGAACATTGCTCAAGTCCTCTATCATAGTCAGTGTAAGAGGGAGAAGGAACTGTCAGAGCTCAGGGGACTCGGAGTTCTGGGACTCTGCAAAATTCTCTTAGTGAATTGATAAAATAGAAACTGAGAAAAGAAGCAAAATTTTATTGAAATTAACATAAAGTCCTTTTAATCATCAAGCTTAATCCTCAGTAGAAAAAAAAAAAAAAGACTCACATTAATTTAAAATCTGGGTACAGCCATCCTTTCTAATTTGAAAATGGGATCCAAGTAAATGAATGATTTGCTTTAAAAATTCTGACTAATCTCGAGAACATTAAAATTAATATAAATTTGTGATCTGAACTTCTACCCATTTTTGGATCCCATTTCAGTAAGTACATGTAATTTGGAATGGGACCTAAGCCATTTTGTGTGTAAATGTACAGGGAAGGCATTCCAGCAGCTTTAATCCAAACGAAAAAGGGAGATCTGCTTTACTGTGTCATGTGAGGTAGGGAAATGTCATCCTAGATGAACTGGAATAGAAACAAAACATACTGTGGGGTGGAAAATGCAGCAATTTTCTTTGAGGGCATGGAATCATTTAAGCAAGCTGCTTTAATGGATGAAAAAAAACATAAGGTCCTGAGAGGTTCAGACAACAGTGTTAGCACTGTAACACAAATTGTCATGTCTCAAGTCTCACCAAGGACCTGTGCTATGGAGTCCAAGATCATAGAATCATAGAATCATAGAATGGTAAGGTTGGAAGTGACCTCAAAGATCATCCAACTCCAACCCCCTACCATAGGCAGGGACACTTCCCACTAGAACAGGTCACTCAAGGTCTCATCCAACCTGTTCCTGAACATCTCCAGGGAAGTTGTGGAGGACAGAAGCACTCAATGTGATCACATTTGGTGCTTCTGTGCTCCACAACCTCCCTGGGCAACCTGTGCCAGTGTCTCACCACCCTCACTGTAAAAAACTTCCTCCTAACATCCAGTTTCAATCTCCCCTCTACCACTTTAAACCCATTGCCCCTTTTCCTGTCATTGCAAGACCTTGTCAATAGTCCCTCCCCAGCCTTCCTGTAGGCCCCCTTCAGATACTGGAAGGCTACTCTAAGATCTCCTCAAAGCCTTCTTTTCTCCAGGCTGCAGAGCCCCAACTCTCTTAGCCTGTCCTCACAGCAGAGTTGCTCCAGCCCTCTGAGCATCTTCGTGGTCTCTGGTGGACTCCAACAGTTCCATGTCCTTCCTGTGCTGGGGGCTCCAGAACTGCACACAGGACTCCAGGTGGGGTCTGAGGAGAGCAGAGCAAAGGGGCAGAATCCCCTCCCTTGCCCTGCTGTGCACACTACTCTTGCTGCAGCCCAGCACACAGTTGCTGTCTGGGCTGCACTCACACTGCAGGTTCATGTTGAGCTTTTCATCAACCCAGACCCCCAGGTTCCTCAGGGCTGCTCTCGGCCATTCAGGACGATCTGCTGGGATAAGAGAAGTGACCTCCCTACATTCTTTGTAGAGAAACATTTCTGCCTTCTTTCCTCCAGTGAGTGGCTTTTTGGAAAAAGTATCAGTTCCAGTAAGAAATTTTGAGGCAAGGCAACCTGATCCATGATTTAGGAGTGCTATATAGCATCTGTTTTATATTCTGGAGGAGAAAATGTGTTAACTGCTGAACCTCAGGTGCAATTTGCTATGCATACTTATTAAGATGCTGTCATCACGGGGTTAAAGGTGGTATGATGGCACTGCATCAACTGAGATATTAAGTAAATTCAGTACTAACAGAGATCATTACCTTGCACTGTGGTGGTGCTGGTGGTGCTTTTAGCCTAGAGATTGGGGTATGCCTCCCATTTGTGCCTGTAGCTTCCAGGGTGCCTGAGGAAGGGAGTTCACCACGTCCTATTACAGCTGATCTCCCATGCTTCAGGTCTGGAGGCAGAGGAATCTTAGGAGCTCAAGTATATCTGCTCAGTGGGGAGGAAAAGGAATTCTTCTTTACCTCTGGCAGATAGTCAGGGAAGTCTCTGAAATGAATGAGATGTTTACACTCATTTTTCAAATGTTGATCTGAGTACTGAGGAAAATAAAGGACTGCTCTTCCTTGCTGTAGCTGGTAGATAAAGGGCCTGCCCAGAAGCCTTTCTTACTCTTGCTCCTTTTCCTCCCTTCAGTGTCTAGGGTGAGCAGTGTATTCAAGACATAGTCTTTAAGAAGATCTCTGGTGTTTCATGATGCCCAGCAATGGTGAATTCATGGCTTCCCCAGCTGCTGGAGCTATACAGCTTCTCTCTCAGCTTCTCTGTGTGCAGCTGGCTAGCTTTCTGAGCCCAAAACTGCTTATATTACCTAGGAACCGATGTTATACTATACAGTTTTTCAGTAAATGAGATTCTCTTGTGTATTACTCTGCTTTTGGAAGCAGATGAGGAGCACAGTAAATAAAGCAGGAAGTGCTTCCTTTGACAGAACAGGTACATTTAAAAAAACAACACACATATTATTATAGACTTCTAAGCCTGAAGTGAGATCACTTACTGGTTTGTACAGGATTTTGTACAGGATTTTGAAGATACCAATTCTGCCAGCCTTAGAATCTGGTATCTGCTGGGATGAGAGTTAGAGAAATGGCAATATTAAATATTGGGCAATTTTGTGGCATCTCGGGAAAGCCTGGAAGATGGACAGAGGAATCAGTGCACTCTCAGCAAGTTTGCAGATGGTACCAAGCTGTGTGGCACAGTCACCTTGTTAGAGGGCAGGGATCCATCCAAAGGGACCTGGACAGGCTGCAGAGGTGGGCCCAGGCCAACATAATGACATTAAACAAGGCCAAGTGTAAGGTCCTGCACCTGGGTAGGCACAATCCCAAGCAGAAATCCAGGCAGGGTGGGGAATGGCTGAGAGCAGCCCTGAGGAAAAGGACCTGGGAGTCTGGGGTGATGAAAAGCTCAACATGAACCTACAGTGTGAGTGCAGCCCAGACAGCAACTGTGTACTGGGCTGCAGCCAAGAGCAGCATGGGCAGCAGGCCAAGGGAGGGGATTCTGCCCCTTTGCTCTGCTCTCCTCAGGCCACATCTGGAGTCCTGTGTGCAGTTCTGGAGCCCCCAGTAGAGGAAGGACATGGAACTGTTGCAGCGGGTCCAGAGGAGGCCACAAAGATGCTCAGAGGGCTGCAGCAGCTCTGCTATGAGGACAGGTTGAGAGAGTTGGGGCTCTGCAGCCTGGAGAAGAGAAGGCTTTGAGGAGACCTTGGGGTGGCCTTCCAGTATCTGAAGAGGGCTACAGGAAGGCTGAGGAGGGACTATTGACAAAGTCTTGCAATGACAGGACAAGGGGCAATGGGTTTGAACTGGCAGAGGGGAGATTTAGACTGGATGTTAGGAGGAAGTTGTTTTCAGTGAGGATGGTGAGACACTGGCACAGGTTGCCCAGGGAGGTTGTGCAGCACAGAAGCACAGAATGTGATTGAAGATCACATTCTGTGCTTCTGTTATCCACAACTTTCCTGAAGGTGTTCAGGAACAGGTTGGATGAGGCCTTGAGTGACCTGTACTAGTGGCAGATGTCCTTGCGTATGGCAGAGGGTTGGAACTGTATGATCCTTGAGGTCCCTTCCAACCTTACCATTCTATGATTCTGTGATTACAGTGGGAGCCTCCAGGTCCTGAAGTTGCTCAGAATCAGAGGGGCAGAAAAGGTATTTAAAATTATTGTTGTCTCTTTGTCTGCCAAGGCTGCAAGTTGTGGACAGGTTCCACCAAATAATGAGTGGTAGTGATTCAAATGATCATGCAGGTTGTGGTGGGCGAATATACCATGCTTGGGGAAAGATGCTAGATCAGCACTCTGGGAGGATAGGGAAGGCTTTCTTTGTAGCACAGGTACAGCAGAGCTGTTGCAATGCCAGCTTCCCCATAATACCCAGTGACCAATTATACTGCTGCTAAAGCAAGCCACAGTTAAAATCCGTGCCATGCTTAAATTGCTGTAACAAAAATGTGCGGTCAACTGTATCAGAAACCTTTGCTAGATCAATAAATACAGCTCATAAATGTGGCTGATATCCGAAGAAATGCTAGCATCGTTCTCAATGCATACAGCTGTACTGCAGTAGTTAATCTGAGCGTGGTCCTGCATCCAGAAGGAGCAGTAGTTTCTTAACTAGTGTATAAATCTGCTCTGCACACATGGCTGTGTGGATGACTCCTAAATGAAGAATGGCCTGGATGTATGGGAGCTTGTGTGCAACACCTCAAGCCTGGAGGATACCTGCTTGCTCTGTAGGTTCCACCTGACTCAGGCTGAGAGCAGTTTGTGAACTTTCATGACAGAGATGCAGAATGCAACTGTCAGGTATGAAGGGTTCATAGCAGCTGCTTCACCCTGATCAAACCAGCAGGGTTTTCCAAGTGTTGCTTCTTTCCTGAGCTGTTACTTGCTGCTCCATAAACTAGTTGCACTAGTACTTAAAATCATAGAATCATAGAATCAGTCAGGGTTGGAAGGGACCACAAGGATCATCCAGTTCCAATCCCCCTGCCATGGGCAGGGACACCCTACCCTAAATCAGGCTGGCCAGAGCCTCATCCAGCCTGACCTTAAACACCTCCAGGGATGGGATCTCAACCCCCTCTCCGGGCAACCCATTCCAGGCTCTGACCACTCTCACGGCGAAGATCTTCCTCCTCACATGCAGCCTGAATCTCCCCACCTCCAGCTTTGCTCCATTCCCCCTAGTCCTGTCATTACCTGATAGCCTAAAAAGTCCCTCCCCAACTTTTTTGTAGCCCCCTTCAGATACTGGAAGGCCCCAGTTAAGTCACCTGGGAGCCTTTTCCTCTGCAGACTGAACAGCCCCAACTCTTTCAATCTGTTCTCATAGCAGAGCAGCTCCAGCCCTCTGAGCATCCTTGTGGCCCTTCTCTGGACATGCTCCAGCATGATTTTTTGAAAATTTTTTTTATTTTAATGAAGATTTTAATAGATTTAGTAGATAGATTTGGTTTTGTCTTACTCTGATGTAAAGATTGAAGTAATATGTTATGAACTCAGTGGAACTCAGGCTGAAATGTTTAATGGGTCACAGAATCACAGAACCTTAGAGGTTGAAAGTGACCTCCAGAGATCATCAAGTCCAATCTGCCCTGCCAAACAGGATCACCCAGAGTAGTTGACACAGGAGTGCATCCAGGTGGGTTTTGAAAGTCTCCAGAGAAAAACCTGTCTGGGCAGCCTGTTCCAGGGCTCTCTCACCCTTACTGTAGAAGTTTCTCCTCATGTTGAGGTGAAACCTTCTCTGTTCCAGTTTGTAGCTGTTGCTTCATGTCTTACTGCTGCACTTATAATCCTGTTTTCATGACTGTTTTTCATTACTAGGTAACTTTCGAGGGAGGGACAGTTTAGTGCTGAATCATTATTAAGAAGAATTTAGAACTGATGTGTACCTGTTGCAGTTCTGACTTTGTAAAGCCACTTGTGAGTGCCGGACTAAGATGGAGTCCTGCTATAGTTAATGATGGCTCCATATGTCTTGTGAAGTTTGAGTCCTGGTGAAGGGATCTCACCCAGCATTTTTGTGTATTTGTGAACTGGCAGCAGTGTGTTATCTTCCTGTGCTTTCATCTGTGTCTGACTCACATTGCATAGGCATTGGTCACAAGTGTAGGTAGAATCATGAAATCATAGAATATCAGGGGCTGGAAGGGACCTCGAAAGATCATCAGGTCCAGCTCCCCTGCCAGGGCTGGATCACCTGCAGCAGATCACACAGGAACACATCCAGGCAGGTTTTGAATATCTCCAGAGAAGGAGACTCCACAAGCTCCCTGGGCAGCCTGTTCCAGTGCTCTGTCACCCTCACAGGGAAAAACTTCTTCCTCAGGTTCACATGGAACCTCCTATGCCTCAACTTTCACCTATTGCCCCTCGTCCTGTCACTGGGCATCACTGAGCAGAGCCTGGCTCCATCCTCCTGGCACTCACTCCTTACATTTTTATAAACATGGATGAGGTCGGCCCTTAGTCTCCTCCTCTCCAAGCCAACAAGCCCCAGCTCCCTCAGGCTCTCCTCATAATGAAGATGTTCAAATTCCTTAATCATTGTTGTGGCTCTGCACTGGACTCTCTCTCGAGCAGTTTTATGTCCTTTGTGAACTGGAGGCCCCAGAACTGAACACAATACTCCAGATGAGGCCTCACCAGGGTAATGTAGAGAGGCAGGAGAGCCTCTCTTGACCTGCTAACCACACAGTTCTGATACACCCCAGGCTGGCATGTATTAGAAGGGGTGTGGTTAGTAGGTGTAGTGTCAATGTTTTGTTTCAGAGTCCATGGCCATGTATGCTCTTACTTTTATTTGCCTGAAAGGCATTTGCTGTTTACTGAGCTGGGAACTTCTGGAGCTTCCCATCCTGACTTGTAATGCCTGTAGGGTGTTCAGAGGTAAGTGCTGGTCATTGCATACCTAGTGTAGGCTGTGGGTAGGGATGTTGGTAAGTTACACATAACAGAAGCCTGGCATAGTGTAAAGTTGATACCATCTGGCCTCTTAATGCTTCTGATTCCCACCTAATAAGAGAAATTAATATCTGGGAAGAACAGTATCTCACCTAGCATATTCTAGCCCCAGAGCATGGAGCAAAGGGTTGGCAGAATCTATCAGCAGCTGGTGCCAAGCTTGTGTATGTGATATTTAACCTCAAATGAATGGCAAGGACCAGGTTGTATGGTGACAGAAAATGGGTGAGTGGTAAATCCAGTAAATGGATTTAGTATGTACATGGCAAATGTTAGCATGGGTCATTTAGCACTGCAGTTACCCAAATTTGTCCTGGCCAGGGGCTTGCCACTGAAGCAAATAATTAGATGAGATGGGCATGGTAACGTGGATCTGTGCTGTTCTTAGCTGGGACTGGGTAAGCACTTGTGACAAAGAAATTGCTGGTGACTGGCAGGGATTGTAGTAAAAGGTGGCATGCCCCCTAGCCAAAAGCATACCCAAAAGAGGCAATTAATCAAATTAGTTGGGTGAAGATGTGTGACAACACCTGTCTTGGATAGCATCGTGAATACACCTGCAAGTCATGACCCTGCTGAAAGACCAAAAAGCTGATTTGAAAGAAGATATTCTCTGAAGAGCTGGCAACTCTGAGTAGAAAATCTCTGACCTGGCTGCAAAGGAGTCAGAGCATTTTCAAAGCTATGGTGCCTGTGCATTTGCAGGTGGTGTAGTGTGTGCACATCTGAAGAAGGAAAAGAGTTTTTAGCATCCTAACTTCCCTCAGCTTGAAAGCCCTTTGCACAAACAATTTGTGTGCACATCTTCATGCACTGTAGCTCATCTGCCAGATTTAATGGAAAAATAGTAGAAGGTCTAAAACATTGTAGAGTGCTCTTATAAACATAGAATCATAGAATCATAGAATGGTAAGGTTGGAAGGGACCTCAAAGATCATCCAGTTCCAACCCCCTGCCATAGGCAGGGACACCTCTGCTATCGCCTACCAGATAGCACAATCTAAGAGTCTGCAAATGGCCATTCCTTTACTGGTAGCAGTTGTAATTCTAAAGCTTTCTTTTTCTAGGCCATGACACCTCTTTACAGTCTAGATGAATATTGATCTGCCCATAGTCTTCTTCAAATTTATGCTGGATTGCAGCTCTTTGTGAGAAGGATGCATTTCTAATGGTGATCCTGAGACTAGAAAAAAAATCAAACTGTAGTTATAAATTTCTTCACCTCCCCTAGAGATACCGAGAAGTCTTTTCTTGTTTTTTCTCTCCTCTGCACCTTTCCTACAGAAAAAGCAAACTGTTTGTTCCACCCTGAAACTGCTTCATCATAAGAACCTTCCTGCGTCAAGCCTGGCATAAGCAAGTCTTCTAAAGTCAACGCTTATGTATGATGACTCAGGCTGTGCTGAGCCTTGCCTGTGCGCCTGGACACAAAACCGAGACTTCATAATTTTAGGATTTTCACCTAAAGATGACAACCTTCACACAGAACATTGATTTGTGATATTTGCCTGCTTCTTTTTCATGCTGGAGAACTAGTTAGTCCCTCTTGTATAACTTCTTTCTGCAGTGGATGTATCCTAAGGGCTGTGGTTAGTCGGTTCAGAGAGGTTCTCCTGCCCCTTTTCTCTGCTGTGGTGAGGCCACATCTGGAAGTACCACCCCAGATCAAGAAGTACATAGAACTGCTTGAGAGGGTCCAGAACACTGAAACAGACTGCCCAGGGAGGTTGAGAATTCTCCCTCTCTGGACATATTCAAAACCCACCTGGATACATTCCTGTGTGACTGTATCGGGATAGGGTAATTAATTACTGTGAGACAATATTTAAACATATTAACATACAGTTTATTAATATTAAATATTCATAACTCGCATCACCCCGATCACCATTTAATAATAATAACAGGCCCTTTGCAACATTAAGGAAACTATATACAGGTTATAATAGGATCTAGAAATAACTATTAGATATAAACATTAACTGAACTCGATTTAAACTGGCAGAGAAAGCTTTGCGGTCAGTATACTGCTCTCGGCCAGTACGCCGCTTGCTCACTAGATGGACACAAGGAGCAACTTTCTGCTTAGGGCAGAAGGCAATTAATGATTACAAGAGGCTTTCTGTATTTACTCACAAAAAATGTCTGACAGTACCCAAGACTTGTAGCGAGGTTGCTGTCGGTAGCCGTCAGAGGCTTTAGAGTTTCCCCAGGCTTCTGGGCACTGGAGAAAGGAGACAGACGATCTCTGACCTGTTCCTGGCTCTCTGGACGATTTGTGTTATCTCCAGGGCTTCCGTCTGGGTAGAAGGCTTCCAGGTGCAGGCAGATGTCTTGCGGTGTGCAGTCAGGGCACGGTGCCACGCCGGTTGTGCAGGCTGAATGCGTGGAGGTATCAGAGGCAGCAGCAGGCACAGACACACCTTGTAATGGCAAAAAACGTCTGTGCTCCCTGCTCATCTCCTTTTATCCAATACAGCCCAAGACTAATGGGCCTTTGGACACAGGATAGCCAATCAAATGGCAGTTAGTCAAGATTTGGCCATATTGGGTGAAGCCATAGGCTTGCTTTACACTTGTTTGGGCAGAACACAGCCCTGCACAAGGCAATCGTGTGCACCTTGTTTACCGCAGTTGCTGGGCAGGCCACAGACCCCAGACTTAGTGGCTCCAGGTTCTTTGTCTCTTTTCCTGCAGTTGCTCTCCCCAAAACAGAAGGAGGGAGAGCAGAAAAACATGCCTGGGCAAGCCAGGAGAGGTACAAGCCCAATTTGGCCTGTTTAGGCCTACCATGACAGTGACCTGCACCAGCTGATCCTGCTCTGCAGGGGGTTGGACTGGATGAGCTTTTGAGGTCACTTCCAACCCCTCACATTCTGTGAGTCTGTGAAAACTTTGGGGTTTTGTCCTACCCAGCAGAATGAGTTAGTTGAGAATGTTGTCCTTAGGTTTGTGCTTTGCTGTAGTAGCACTGCAGGTGTTGCTCACTGATGAGAATATCTCTGGGACAACTCTGAAGAGTTCCTTAGCTGCACTTTTCTGGGAAGATTTGGTCTGAATTTTGCAGGTCTCCTTTCTCAAGCATCCACACCTTGCTGACTTGAGACAGACAAGGATTGGTACTTAGCCTTTATAAACCCTAGTTTAACTTGTCATCAATCCTCCTCCAGATAAAGAAGTGTTTAAGATCTTCTTTCCAGACTTGTCATGGCAACTTGCAGACTTTTAAGATAAAGAAAAAAAAAGATACTGTTAGTTTAAATGATTGGCAAACTGGTTGACAAGCACAATGGGACATGATCTTTAGTATGTACATTAACAGCTTGCCATTTCAGAAGACTCCTTTTAGTTGAATTGAGTGGCACTTTTATTCTCTTTGCAGAGTTTCATTCCCACAGCAGGGAGAGTACAAGAAAAGGAAGAGCAGGACCCTACAGATGACAGAGTCTGATCAGTTAATTTCGACAGCAACTTAAAAGGAATCTTTTAATCTCCTCATAATCCTCTGCCCATCACTTGCAGGGCTCCAAAGAAAAGAAGAGAGCAGGAGAGCATGGTGCCCTCGGGCCCCCACCACTCCCACAAGGTCAAACACATTATCTGCTTTAGTGCCACTTCTGAACTGTGGCCATAGAGAAAAAGATGAACAGAAATCTGTTAATTTCTTCTTCTTCCACCCTAAGTGAAACATAAAAACAGCAGTGGAAAAGTTTAAGGAGAAACAGGATGATAATAAAGAGATTCTTTTGCACAGAGCAGAAACACCCTGTGCTTAATGTGTTCACAGGCATAGAAATGATGTGTGAGCTGGTTATCAAGCCTTCCATTAGTCTGCTGCAACCTGGAGATATGAGGTGGCTGCTGGAGCTGCATCAGTGTTGTGAGTTTACAAGAATGAATTCATTGCTGTCAGGTGAACTTTTTCTTTTTCTTTTTCTT